>CM040435.1:36645320-36842921 GCA_022702705.1 Papilionanthe hookeriana x Papilionanthe teres | reverse complement strand
CCTTACTTGATCAAGAGATTTGTTTAGCTCAGATGGCCGGAGATTCCTTAGACGAGGTTTGCTCGTTAAAGGAACAACGAAGTGTTACCTTCACGGACAGTGATCTACTACTTGGGACAGCCGATCACAACCGACCGTTGTACATTTCAGTCACAATCGGAAAATTTACGCTCTCTAGAGTATCGGTGGATCCAGGAGCGTCAATCAACATAATGAATCTTCGGACGCTAGCATACATGGAAATTGATGCTCGCGAGCTTGAAGCGGACAAGATGTTACTAAGAGGATTCAAATAAAAAGGAGAAAGAGCTCTTGGATCAGTAACACTGTTGATGAAGATCGGTGACTTAGCAAAGACAACCGCAAAATTCCACATAATTGACTCTGAGACATCGTTCAACGCTCTACTGGGCCGGCTGTGGATCCATGAAAACCGGATGGTACCATCGTCTCTGCATCAGTGCATAAAATACTACGAAGGGGGAGAACAGTGCATTAAAGGTGATTTGGAACCTTTCTCCATACATGAGATTGGAATCCATGAAGATGCAGCTTATTATGCACCTCCGAAGAAAACAATCTTCTCCAGAAACACCGTGCCAAATGAAGCAAAAGAAATTCGAAAAAATGAAGAACCTAAAGTTCTAGTCCAACAGTCACTCACCACTCCCTTACGGCGAGATGGTGAAGGTTTCTCCAGAACTCGCATCCGAGGTCGAGGCCGGGGACGAGGTCGTGGAAGAGACACTCGGGACAAGTTGGACGAAAAAGCCGGTGATCAACGTTGATTGGGAGAACAGCTCTGAGGAAGAAGAGGAAGTCAAGAAAGAAGCAGCTATAATAAACCGGAAGAAACCACAATTCAAAATCTCCCTCGAAGATGAAAAGAATGAAGAATATAAATCAATGTACGAGAAGATTAATCACTATGTACACACTATGACCCTGACCCCGATCCAGTCTAATAAGATCGAGGGTATGGTGGTTAAAGAAGTACATAGCAGCGGTGCAAAGCCAATCAAATTTTACCGTGGCACTTCTTCTTCCAATACTGAAAACGATGTACAATTTGAAGATGTCACTTCTTCCGAATCAATGGAATTACCTTTTGAGTGGTACTCTCCCTGTGTTCAAAATTTAATTCAGCGTGGTGTCTTACCTCGACAATGGATAAAAGGCCAATCACAACACTTCAAAAAATTATGGAATAATGCCGGTCGGCCTCCCAATTCAAAACATGGTCTCGGATTCGACACAGTAGGTTCAGTTGACGATACGGAATTTTGTTTGGTTGTCACTTGCGAACCTAATGAAGACTGCTTGGAAACTACAGAAGAGCTCGAAGATCTGCAAATTGGAGACGCTCCACCAGAGTTCGAAGAAGAAATCAAATCTACAATAGATGAGTTAATGGAAGTTAACTTAGGTACTAGCGAAAAGCCTAGACCAACCTTTGTTAGCTCCTTACTCAATAAAGAAGATTCCGAGGAAATAATCAAGCTATTAATGGAATTCAAGGACTGTTTTGCTTGGAGTTACGATGAAATGCCGGGATTAGCTCCAGAAGTCGCAGTTCACAGGCTAGGAGTGGATTCTACTTTCGTTCCAGTCAGACAAGCTTCCAGAAGAATGCGTTTGGAAATTGAACAACAAGTAATAGCCGAAGTTAAGAAGCTAATCGACGCTAAATTTGTCCGTGAAGAACAATACCCTACTTGGCTAGCCAATGTGGTACCGGTCAGGAAGAAGAATGGTCAGATCAGAATCTGCGTGGATTTCAAAGACTTGAACAAAGCATGTCCGAAGGATGAATTCCACTACCAATTCCAGAGTTAATGATCGACATCGCTTCGACACATGAAATATTATCTTTCATGGATGGATCTTCAGGATACAACCAGATAAAGATGGCACCAGAAGACGAAAAGCTCACGGCATTCAGAACACCAATCGGAGTGTATTGCTACACAGTAATGACATTCGGACTAAAGAACGCAGGAGCAACATATCAAAGAGCAATGACAAAGATTTTTGATGAGCTCATTCACAACCAAGTCGAGTGCTATATGGATGATGTGGTCATCAAAAGCAAACTGAAGGAAGATCACCTGTATGATTTGAGAATTGTCTTCGAGCGACTAAGGCAATACAACCTTAAGATGAATCCCTTAAAATGCGCCTTCGGCGTTACCTTCGGGAAATTCTTAGGATTTTTTGTCTGACATTGCGGGGTTGAGATTGATCCGGAAAAGATTAAAGCTATCTTAGAGATGCCGCCTCCCAAAACCTTAAAACAGCTACGATCCTTTCAAGGGAAATTGGCATATCTTCGACGCTTTATTTCGAACTTGTCAGGTAGGTGTCAGCCCTTCTCGGCATTAGTTAAAAAGGATGCCAAATTCGTTTGGGAAGAGAAATGGCAACGGGCCTTCGAGGACATTAAGCAATACTTAATGACACCTCCCGTCTTAGCGACCCCGGCCTCGGTGTAGACCGTCGATACTTTATACCGCGGCTCTAGATGACTCCCTCGGAGCCTCGCTAGCCTGTGTCAATGACGAGGGAAAAGAAAATGATCTCTACTACTTAAGCCGTCGTTTGATTCTGATGGAAGTAAAGTATCCTCCAATTGAGAAGCATTGTTTGGCCCTGATCTTCGCCGCACAGAAATTCAGGCATTACATGCTCTCTCATAAGGTCAATCTTATCTCGAAAGTTAATCCGTTGTAATATTTGATGACCCGTCCAACACTTTCTGGCAGACTTGCCAGGTGGTTGATGATACTATTGCAATTCGACATAATTTTCGTTCCTCTTCGTGCCGTAAAGGGACAAGTTCTAGCTGACTTCCTTGCAGCACACCCTTTACCGGCAGATTTGCCTCTCGACGACGATTTGCCTGACGAGCAGATAATGAGCGTAGAAGACACTGATGATCGACGTTGGGAACTATACTTCGACGGAGCGTCCTCGGCACGTAAAGACAAAGAATTGCAAACGATAAGTGCCCGCAAGGCGAGAATCGGACTAATCTTTATAACACCGGAGCGGGGGATGTTAAGATACTCCTACCACTTAACAGAGCCGTGCACAAACAACGAGGTAGAATACGAAGCCCACATAACAGGACTAGAACTGACCATTCAAATGGGAATAACAGATATCAACATCTACGGAGATTCTCAGTTGATCATTCAACAGATCGCCGGACAATACAGAATTTTAAAGCCAAGACTCGAGCAATACTTTCAGTATGCCATGAAACTTTTGGAACAGATTCCGAATGTAACAATCTAAAAGATCCCCGGAAGAGAAAATGCTTTCGCGGACGCGCTAGCTCACCTCGCAAAAGAATTTGTCTGCTTACAAGATGAGTCAGTTGAAGTGTCCGTTCAAGGACGACAGGTCCTATCACAGCTCGACATGGATATGATACAGAAATAAGAAAAAGCATAGGAATCGGTTGCAGCAGTTGACGGAAAACACGAAGATTGGCGTCAATCAGCTAATAGACTACTCGCAAACAGGTAAATTACCGGACAATAAGTCATTAGCCCATCAAATCAAGAAAAGAACTCTGTCTTATGCATTAATAAACAATACATTATACAGAAGGTCTTTTGATCAGATGTAGTTAAGGTGCCTGAACGGGTCCGAGGCTAGTGAAATTGTCAAAGAGGTACACTCAGGACTTTGTGGCGCTCATCAGTAGGGTCCGAAAATGAAAATGAAAATTAAAAGACTAGGGTACTACTGGCCCTCAATGATGACCGACTGCATGAAAGTCGCCAAGAGTTATCACCAGTGCCAAGTACACGGAGTGGTTCTACACCAACCTCTAAACGTGCTATATCCGACAATTGCGTCGTGGCCATTTGAGTGTTGGGGCACAGATATAGTGGGTCCGATAGAACCACCTTCTTCAAGAGGACATCGCTTCATCCTTGCGGCTACGGACTACTTTTCTAAATGGGCGAAGCAGTTCCACTCGGAGAAGTAAAGGCACACCACGTGCTACGGCTTTTCAAAAATCAAGTCGTCTACCGTTTCGGAGTACCGCGCGGAATCATTTAGGATAATGGGTCCGCATTCGAAGCACAAAAATCAACAATTTTGTCGAAGACATGGAATCGATTGGCGATACTCAACAATCTACTACCCAAGAGCAAACGGCTTGGCCGAGGCTTTTAATAAAACTCTCGTTCAAATTTTAAAGAAAACTTTGGATGACAACAAGAGAAATTGGCACGAGAAGTTGTTAGAAGCCTTATGGGCCTACAGGACGACTTTCAGGACTCCTACTCAGTCTACGTTTTATGCTTTAGTATACGGGTCCGAGGCAGTGTTACCATTGGAAGTCCAGCTTCCATCACTCAGGATTGCAGTTGCAAATAAAATTACTCTAGAAGAAAATGCCAGATAACGACTGGAAGAACTGGAAAGCTTGGAAGGGAAAAGACTTGCAGCGCAACAAAATTTGGAACTGTACCAAGCTAAGATGATCCAGACCCATGATAAACTGGTCCGTCCAAAAACTTCATGGTTGGTGACTTAGTTCTTGTTCTCAGAAGACCTATTCTTGCACATCGCAAGATAGGAGGCAAATTTGAACCGACTTGGGAAGGGCCGTTTGTGGTCGAGGCACTCTACTCAGGAGGCTCCTACCAACTTGTGAATTGCCAAGGAGAATGACAAATGCTTCCAATCAATGGACGATATTTGAAGAAGTATTACGCAACTTGATGTTTCGAAGGGTAGCCTCTAAAATAGAGTCTTATCCCTAGAAACACGGGTGAAGTAATCACTTTGTGACTGGGTCCGAACCCAAAAAAAAAACATACAAATGGATAAAAAAAATATTTGTACTAAAAATAAAATATGTGAAATCATAATAATAAAGTTTTACCCTTCCTCTCAAATCAAATCTTTTTCCTGATCTTTCTTCATCTTTTCCTACTTTCCTTAAAAATTAAAATTGGAATAAGTGAATAAGAATCTTCAGTGATAAATACTTTCTTAATGTTCTTGTTCTTAGTACAGCCCCTGATCCTTTCCTTGTCTTCTTTGCAGGGAAATGTCGAACGGGCGGTTGGTCTTAAACTTTAAAAATGGCGTGAGTCTCACACTCGATGAAAAGAGGGTGAAGGATGGAGCAGTGATAGAAATTGATTCTGACTTCACACCAGCCAGCCTACAGTATGAAGAAAATGATTGGGTCCCAGTGGACCTGTCGGCATATTTTTAGGTTAGTGTGTTGTATTTTTGAAAAGAGGTCGCCTACAGAAATTGTTGGCGAATTTTTAATTTAATTTAAATAAATAATTTGAAAAGTAGTATTTTATTTTGAAAATAATTTTTAATTTGAAAATTTTAAGATATGAAATCAAACTGATCTCACATCCCAAATAGTTTATATAAATGAGCACCATATCACAAGCTGTGTATCTATCCCGAAGAATAGACACACTACTTGATAATGGGGCTCGATTAAATAAACTAGAAGATTTGTGACATCCGTTTGGTCTGCGAACCAATTTTATAAGCCGAAAAGTTCCCTTGCTTAATATGAAAAACATTAAACAGGGTTTATATTACATGGGTTCTTAAAATTCCCTATAAGGGTAAGCCCCTATAGTTAATTACATCTTAAATGACGGGAATCACTTAAGAAAACTCTCGATAATAATCGACAATTTTGCTCTCAAGAATTTCAAAGTTTAATTTTTCAAGGGATTGAATTTTGGAATTTCAATAGGGAATGGATCAAATTTCGAACAATTTATTTTGAGAATTCAAAGGAAGAAAGGTAGGAGAAATCACAGATTCGAAGCGAACTTCGGTATTTTCCCGACTATTCTATTGTTTGGCTTGAATTTAGGAAAGCCCTAATGTTTATTTAATGTTTAGATCTTGCCAATTTTATTTATTTAGGACTTATATACTTATGACATGATCATACAAACAGCCTCGAAGATGTTAGGGTTTATGTCGTACCAAACAACTACCTCGGAATCCTAAAGCCAGTTAGGGCTTAATTTACATAATATGATTATGCAAATGCCTAACGAAAAGTTGAGGATTTATGTTGCACTAGGAAAACTACCTTGAAATCCTATGGCTTGGTTATTTAATTCTAAGAAAGGTTTTGCTGAAGTAGACCCGAGTTTTGCTGAAGTAGACTCAGGTTTTGCTGATGACGATGGCCGTCGTCGCCCACCGTGCTCCAAGCTCCTTGTTGTTGCAGAGGTTTAGTTTTAGAAGTCATAAATCGGGAGATGAGAGAAGTGTTTTGGTTTAGAGAAAATCTTAATTTCCAAGTGTTTTTTATGTTTTAATTAAAACAAATCTTAAAGTCGATTATAACAACACCTGGCTAAGATCCCACTGTTCCATCCTTTCGGCATCGTTATTTTTATCTGATTCACTTAGTCCAGATGAATTTGCTAAACTCAACTAAATGAGTTCCACACTTTCATTTAGACTGTGGGAAATCCCGTTAGCAACACGTAGGTTACATCATCCGAGGTATTCCCGATCATCCAACAAGACGTTTTCATTTAGTTGTAGTTGTAGTTTTGTTGTTCTGTTTGTGATTAAATTTTGAGTTGTTTTATATTTTGAAATGTTGTGACGGTGAATTTTATCTTGTAATGACTTTCAATTTAGTTTTGGTTTCAGTTTTAGGGACTATCCTAAAGGTGTGAGTTTTCATGCAACGATTGTTTATCATGCAAGAAAAGTAAAGTGCATTTGCAATAAAGTAAATTGCAAGAAGGTAAATTGCAATAAAACAAAAGCGTACCCGGAGGGTCTTCCCGTCATCCCTAGCTCGCACTTAAACACAATTTAGAATATTTAAGCATTTAAAGCAAGTTCCTAGGTAAAGCTAAGGGAAGGGTTATGGTTTCCTATCAAGGTCCTACTCCTATAGCTAGTCATCTCCTATGACGTCTAGGTTCTTGTGCTTTGGTTTGAGGACGATTTTCTTCATCAAAGAACAATTAAGTTCAATTGTTCTTATAAATATCCCATCATATTGAGGAAGTGCTTAAGATGAATCTTAAACATCTTTTCAATACCTCTAGATTGTTTTAAGTCCAAGAGAATTTAATTATACAAATGAATTAATCATCCAGAGTTCAAGTTTTGTTATCTTGCTCAGTGAACTAGGACATTCGAATATCCTATGAGTGAAATAACACTTCACCTAATACACTCGTTTAGGAATTATGACAACAAGAGCTTTCGAGGGCAAATCGATGTTCAAGTGATTTGTGATTTGATTTAATTCTAATCAATGGGTTTAAGTTTGGAATAGTGTTCAAGTTGTTTTAGATTTATTTTGAATTCTTTATGTCTTTGGTGATGTTATATTTAATTCAATTTAATTTAATTTAATTTTAGTTTAATTTAATTTGGTTTAGTTTTACTTTCAATTTAATTTTAATTTTATTTTAACTTGATTTTATTATTATTTTTATTTAATTTAATATGTTTTAATTTAATTTAATTTAATTTAATTTAATGTGATTTAATTTAATTTAATTTAATTTAATTTAAATTTTAATTTAATTTAATTTAATTTAAATTTTAATTTAATTTTATTTTAATTTTAATTTAATATTTTATTTTTTATGCTTTAAGGATGATTTAATTTTAATTGTTAAAATATTAATTTAATTGAAATCTTAGAAGGATTTAATTTAAATGTTTAACTTCAATTTAATTTAATGATTAAGTCTTTTAGCATTTTAAATTTTGAATTTGGATTATCATTTTAATTAGGAATTAAATATTATTGAGGTGATTAATTTAGGGATTCTTGAATTAAAGAATAAATTTCTTCCTAATAACATCCCTATTTTAATAATTCCAATTTTTTATTATTCTTCCAATTTTAATTAATTACTTAACTAAGATTTATTTTAATTATTTTCAAATTATTTGGTAGGTTTCTACCCTTTAATTGCCTAAGTTTCAAACATCAAAAATCAACTTAGTATCAAATATTTTAACCCCCCCTTTTAATTAAACCTAAAATTTTTAATTATAGGCTAAAATTTTAATTACCATTTTGCCCTTTAAACTTACTAATTTCATAACTCACTAAATTGAGCTTAAATGAATTTGAAATTTTTATGTGACTTCACTCATATGTCAATCAAGACATTAGAGGAGAAAATGTGATTTTTCTGTATTTAATTTATTTATGTAATTATTTTTGGTGGAAAATAGGGATTTTCAAGGAAAATTTAATAATATGACCAAGGGAAAGTTTCTGTCCTTAAGAAAATTATGAGACATTCCTAATGACTAGAGGACCACTTGGACCAATTTTGGTAATTTTTTGAATTATATTCTTTTTATTATAATTATTTTGAATTTTAGAGTATTAATTAATTCAAAAATAAAATAAAGGTTGAAAAGTGAATTTTATATTTTTCAAAAATCTCTCTGATATCAAGGAAATCAGAGAACCAATTTTTACAATTTTCTGATTTTTCTTTGATTTATTAGAATTATTTTAGTGGAAATGCTAGAAAATACATTTTTTTTATTTTAAAATTACCTTAGGGCTTTAAAATTTAATATCTCATCATAGAGACTTAAGAAAAATATGTGGTTTATTCCTAAGTGATTAAAATTCAAAATGTGACATTTTGGTGAATTTTATTATTTTTGTGATTTTTATTATTTTTTAATTATTAAAAATATTAAAATAATGCAAAAAATTAACTTCTTTAGAAAATTTCAATTTTAATTTTCTTAAATTCTCCTGATATCAGAGAGGCTCCAAAACCAATTTGGTGAATTTTTGAAAAGTATTTTGAAAGTTATGAATTTTTTTAAGTTTAATTTTGGCTAAATGGCTTAATCAACCCATTTGATAGGGCTAACCAAGTCCAATTGACTTCAAACTTTTATAGTGGGTTCCTCTGATCCTAAAGGTCAGTGGAGAATTGATTTCAAGTCAATTTGATGTATGATTAGCTCTAATTAATTAAAGCTCCATTTTGGGTGTTTAAGCCAATTGAGGTTATTACAAGTGAGTTAACTCAAAAACTATTTTTCCTAGGGTCCCCTGGTCATAAGAAACATCACCAAATTTTCCTAGAATTTATTTCACAACATGCTAATTATTGGAATTAAAATACTCAGAATAGTGACCTATAATTGAAAAATCAATAACTCTTCATAGGAATGGCCTCTAACTATGGAAAATTCAGGGAATGTCCCCAAATTCAGAGGCTTGAAAAGCCCTATGGTCTCATGCCATGGTGAATTGTATACATGCATAGAGAATTGAAATAGTTCAGAGAGTAAATAAATAATTAAAAATAAAATACTTGATGAAATTACATGATTTCTTTTCCACATTATTCTCCTCTCGTTCACTCGAGCAAGAGGGTATTTTTATTTTATTTTTAGGATTCTCCTACACAAAGTTATGAATTTTCTAAGTTCTGGTAATTAAATAAATAGGAAATAGCCCTAATTTCCTACTTATCCACGCGGCGCCACGCCATCCTCGGCAGCTCCGAAAGGCCGCGCGTCATCTCCTGATTCGGCGCCGCCATCCGACTCAGCGCTCCAGGGGCCCGCGGTTCATGCACCATCGCGCTGTCCGGCTCGATCCAGACCATCCGCTCGATACACGCTCGATCCGACGGCTCCCAGTCATCGTCTACGACTGGTGTGCACCCGTGACCATCAACCTTCTAACCCTAATTTCTCACTCGATTCTCAACAGATTTTTGTGTTCTTATGCTCTATGGATTCGTCTCGAGGAGACGAACACATCCATATGGTAAACATGTATTGAAATTGACCCAAACTAAATAGAGAATCTCTGTAAACTCGGAAAGAAGAGTGAGTCCATACCTTTGCTCGGAGAAGTGAAGCTTCGATCCGAGAGTCAGTGTCACCTTCGATCGGGTCCAAGCAAGCTCCGGATGAAGTCCTCGGCCCGGTGAATTGTCCAGGTATGATTTCGACCACAGCTCGATTACAAAGCTTGGAGTCCGGAACGGATGGGTGGCCCGGAGAGGGGGCTTTCACCGGTAAACTTCTTCTCTTGGTCTTGTGCGGGTGTAGGACCAATCAATTTGGGGATCGGCTCACTCGTGGAGAAGTGTCCTAGTTTTGGGCTCGGATTTCAACTCGAAATCGAGCTCGCAGAGAGGAAATGGCGGGGATTTCGGTGGGGATCAAGTTCTCTATGTGTGGGGAGTAGTCTGGAACAATTTTGGCAGAGTTTCCTCAAGGTTTTGTTTTAGCACCTCCATGGCCGAGAGGAGGTGGTGTTTAAATAGGAGAGGGTAGAGGGCCTCCCAAGGGGGTTTAAGGCTTGGGATCAGCTGCTCCATGCAAGAGAAGAACAGCCATGGTGGCCACTGGACTTGAGCGACTCGACAAGGGGAATTTCAATGTTGGCTCACATGTGAGCTTTCGGCCATGGTGTTTTCCGGCGGCTCCAGTGGCCGGCCGACCGTGCATGGGTCACCCTCGGGTTCAGGTGGGTCAGGGCTTGATGTTTGTGAAGTCAATTGGTGGTTGCCATGTGTAAAGGGTTTGAATCAAAGTGGAATGGGTAAGGGTGTATTTTGGCTCAAATTGGTCAAATGCATGGATTGGGCTAGGTGCACCTCCCCATGGCTAGTTTGGGCTGAAGAGAAAGTGGTTTAGGTCAGCTTGATTAGTGGGGAAAGGTCACCATCCAAGTACAATTAAGTTTAAGCAAGGTTTAGTAGAGTCATGGAAGTGGCTAATACTCTTAAGGGAATGTGGAAAGGCCTCCTCCTCTTTCCATCTTGGGTATGGTGAGGTGGAAAGTAGATCCCATGGCTCTCATGTGGCTCATGCATGGCTTCATGGCTCATCTTTGGCTTGGGAAAAGTTTAGTCAACTTTCATGAGGAAAGATGTTGGAATTTTTGATGGATTTAAGGAGAATTGTCATAAGGCTTGATTTGGATTTATTTGGTGATAGATTTTAGAACTTAGGAAGTGTTTTAAATCAAAGGGATGATGAGAGAAATTTCATGTGGGCTTTGTCGTGGACTTTGGGCTTTTGAATTTGTCTTGGATGGGCTTTTTAGAAAGGTTTAAGAAAGTGGGCCTTGGGCTTTATGGATGGGAATTTTTTGTAAAAGGTTGGGCCAAATAATTATTGGGTATGCTTTAGGGATGTGTCATGAGTAATTTGAAATGAATTTGAGGTGGTTTGGGTTTGAATTGGGTTGAATTTGGGTTCATTTGGTAAAGGGCCAATGTAGGTCCAATTGGGCTAATTTGGGCCAATGTTGGGCTAGGGTTGAAATTGATGTAAAATTAATGTTGGGAAATGTTTATGGGAGTGTTTCAAAGAGGTTTCATCTTTTGTTGGGGTTGGATTTTGGGGTTTGGGCCTATTTGGGTTAAGTTTGGGTTTAGGTCAAAATTGGGCTTTTTGGTTTTGGGTTGAATTTGAGTGGGGTTTGGGTCCAAATTTTGGGAAAATCATGTTAGTGTTTTGTTTGTGGGGATGTTAGCGAAGGTTTAGAAAAGATTTGGGGTTAATTGGAGTTGAATTGGTTTGGTTTGGGCTAAGTTTGGGTCATGGGTCCAAATTGGGCTTTAAGTTCAAAAGTGAAATTGGATTCAAATGCCAATCAAATTAGGCTTGGATTTGGTTTAGATTGGTACTGGGGATGTTGAATTGAAGTTTAGAATTGAATTGGACCAGAATTTTGGTCAATTGGGTAGGTTTGGTTTGACATTGGGTTTACTTTGGGTTAAAATGGGTTAAATTGGGGATTTTGATAGAAGTGGGGTAAATTGACAAAATTGGCCCATGGTGTAGTTTAACAAAATGAAATTGGAAATATTTGGGATTTTTTGGAATTTTCTGGGAATTTTCTGAATTTTTGGATTTTTTGGTCAAGAGGGGCATTTTGGGTATTTGGAGGGTATTTTTGGAATTTTTGGTATATTTGGCTATGGATTATCAATTTGAGTAATGTGGGTATGTTTGGGATTGGTTTTTGAGGAATTTTGGGTAATTTGGAGAATTTTGGAAAATTTGGGTAATTTCAAGGGTTTTGGGTAGGCTAGGCGGGTCTGGGGTCCCGGGGGTCAAAAATTGAAAATTTGGAAAATTGAAGATTGGGTAAATGTAAGTGGAATGAAGTCATTTTTGTTGAGCCATGAAGTCACATCAAGCCCACATGATCCATGAAGGGACTCATGTGAGGCATTCACTATGTTGTTCCTAACCCTCTTAGCCAAGGGCTTAGGGGTTAAGGACCATCCATGTGAATCACCTTCATGAGTCAGGAGGTCAAGTTAGGTATAGGTGTGGTTTTAGGAGGTGTGTGAAAGCGTAGTTTATACGTGTAGCGTGTGTGTAAGTCAGCCCTCACCAGACCAGGCCACCCAGGGCAGTCCTAAGGCCAAAGAGTCCTATAGGAACTCATCCTTTAGACTTCCACATTTGATTTCAACCCTCTAGTTGATTAGGGGTCTACAATCAAGTTTGTGGAGTTTACAGGGAGTTAAGAAGTGGTTTGAATTTCTAAGTGGTGGGTCCCAATTTTAATCCTCTAGGATAGTCAAAGGAAAAGCCTAAGGTTAGATCCTAAGTACTAAAAAGAAGAAGAGAAGACCTCATCAAAAATGAGGTCAGCAGGACTGAGAAGAGCTTCATAGCCAGACAGTGATGAAGATGGGTGGCCCAAGCCGCCAATCCAGCAACAAGAAAAGAAAGACAAACACCGAGGAAAGCAAGAAAATCAAGTCAGTAGTTGCCACGACGAGAGGCGGGCTCGCCGCCGCCGCGCCCGCAGAAATTCAAGAAGTGAGGAGAGCTACGCTCACTGCAACTCAAAGAAGGAATAAGAATCGCCGTATCCGCAAGATGTTGACTAAACTAGCAGCAGATCAACACGAGGAAACAACCACCTTCGCCGACACACACATTTCGAAGATACCGGTTCATCAGGAACCTGAAAAGAGAGAACAAACTCCAAGAACAACAGAAAGGATAAGGGAAACTCTGAGAAGATCAGAGGCAGAGAGATCGCCTCGACGTCAGATAGAGATACCGTATCTGAAGAACCTTGTTACTGAAGCAACTCCGGAGGATGTCTCGACAGAGACAATCCCCGAGGAGCCAAGGTATGCAGGAGAACGTGACGGGATTGAGCCATAAATCCCGCAATACGTTACTAGGCCTCGTCACTTGCAGATCATCCCAGAATATGAACTAGAAAGAATGCAAAATGTTGAGAAGAAAACTTTCAAATACTTTGAAAGGATTAGAGGCAAAAGAATCAACATTTTGGAAGGCCTCGAGTTACACACATGTGTATTCTCAGAGTACGAGCAACAGCAGATTGTGGATTGCATTCTAGAACTTCAGAAGATGGGTCAAGCGAGCCGTCTGAGAGAAAAGACTTATTCGGAACCCCGGAAATGGATGCCAGGGAAAGGAAGAGTCACAATACAATGCGGATGTTGCTATAACTTCGCAGAGGACAGAAAAGGAAATCCACTAGGGATACTTCATCATGGTGAGGTGGATCCAATGCCAAGGATAATTAAAAGAATGGTGAAGAGAATGATAACGTGGAGGGTACTGCCAGCAGACTTCATACCCAACAGTTGCATCATCAACATTTACCAGAAGGGCGACTGCATACCTCCACACATAGACCACCATGACTTTGGCAGACCTTTCTGCACAGTTTCGTTCGTCAACCAATGCAATATCATGTTCGGATCTGACCTCCGGATAGCAGGACCGGGTAAGTTCCGAGGGCCGGTGGAGATACCACTTCCGTAGGTTCCGTCATGATATTACAATGCAGACATCGCAAAACATTGTATACCGGGAGTACTAGTGGAGCGGATCTCCGTCACTTTTAGAAGGATGGATGACAGAAAGGCGCCTTACCACTTCCAGCCAGATCCAGAACTGGAAAGTCTTCGGCCCTACGAGCTGTGAGTTACACGGGAAATAGCACACCTCCAATGCACATCCATATGGCATTCCTACCAAGGATGGCTTGGAAGGTGATGTTATTGATCGTGTATCTCATTATTCAGACATGGATTTAACAGATACTTTTTGGATGGATCAACAAGAATCATACATAGCCCGTTTTGAGTCATGAATTGTATGAGAAATATTTCAGATCGAGTTGTATGATGTATCTTCAACAAGATTGGAATGAAAGTGATCATGTCACATTTTGCTTTCACCTCTTTTTGTGTAAATTGACTGGGAAACGCCATTAAAGTTAAATGAACTTCGAACAAAGAACAGAAAAGAAAAGGAAAATAAATAAGAACTCTCTTCCATAAAAATTCAAACACTAAAAAGAATTTCAAATCCACATGAACACCAAATAAAAAAAATGGGATAGTTAAAGGACAAACAAAACAAATCTAAAGCTCAAATTGAATTCTAGTTTAAGTCCATCTTTTCAAATCCTCCAATCCTTCTTCAAATCAAGATATATTCCAGACCTCCTTTGAAACCCTCTCTCGGGATGATTTCAGAATCACGAAGAATTTTCAATTTGATTCGGATGGCATGGGTTTGTACCCTTCGCCAAGTAATCAGACTTTGATTGATTCCCATGGGATATGGAACACTTTCATATCTCATTTCGATCTCCTGGTAAATCCAAATCTCAATAAAATTCTTCATAGTCATAACATAAATCAAATATCAACAAAATCTTTCACAACCACTGCATAAACTGAATCTCAGCAAAAATTCCCCATGGACCTCAGCAAAATTTCCCTCAATCTCTGCATAAATAAATTTCAACAAAATTCTTCGAGTCTCGACAATCTCAAGCAATCTCAGCATTCGGGATAGGCTTCCGCCGTACTCCCATCTCAACGAATCTCGGCATTCGAGATAGGCTTCCGCTGTACTCCCATCTCGACGAATCTCGGCATTCGGGATAGGCTTCCGCCTTACTCCTTCTCGACAATTCTCGACATTCGGGATAGGCTTCCGCCCTAATCCCTTCTCAGCAATTCTCAGCATTCGGGATAGGCTTCCGCCCTACTCCCTTCTCAGCATATTCTCAGCACTCGGGATAGGCTTCCGCCGTACTCCCATCTCAGCATATTCTCAGCACTCGGGATAGGCTTCCGCCGTACTCCCATCTCAGCCTACTCTCTGCAATTCTCAGCTCTCGGGATAGGCTTCCGCCCTACTCTTTTCTCCGCATAAAACCAAAATTGAAACTCAAATCGAAATTCAAACTCAAAATTAAAACTTGAAATAAAAAAATGAAACGAATCTAAGATCCAATCTCTTAAAATCTTGTGATCTGAAATTCACCTCCTTTTTCCCCAGCGAGAGTTTTGGAATCTTCAGTCTTGGAGATTTACCTGATACTCCCCAGTGGAAATTTCTTACACTTCGTCCTAAGTTTGTCACTTGGACATCTGTGTTGGTTTTGTTGATCTCTTTGGTCAACGCCAATACGCGCGGTATGCTTGGTTAGCACACCACACCTATTGGGGGTCCATTTGTTGACCTCATTTTTGATGAGGTCTTCTCTTCCCTCTTTAGTGTTTAGGATCTAGCCTTAGGCTTTTCCTTTGACTATCTTAGAGGACTAGAATTGGGACCCATCCCTTAGAAATTTAAACCACTTCTTGCCTCCCTGCAAACCCCACAAGCTTGATTGCAGACCCCTAATCACCTAGATGGTTGAGATCAAAAGTGAGGGTTTAAAGGATGAGTTCCCTATAGGACTCTTTGGCCTTAAGACCACCCTGGGTGGCTTGGTCTGGTGAGGGTTGACTTACACACTCACTACACTCATACTCTACACTTTCACACACACAATCCAAATCCTAAAACCACACCCATACCCAACTTGACTCCTTGACTCATGTAGGTAATTCATATGGATGGACCTTAACCCCTAAGCCCCTGGTTAAGAGGGTTAGGAACAACATAGTGAATGCCTCAAATGAGTCCTCTCATGGCTCATATAGGCTTAATATGGCTTCATGGCTCAATCAAAATGATTCCATTTCACTCATATTTGATCAATCTTCATTCTTCCAAAATTTCAATTTTTGGCCCCGGGACCCTACACCTATCAAACCTACCAAAAGCCCTTAAAATTGTCCAAATCCTCCAAAATTTCCAAATCACCCAAAATTCCCCAAAATTAACCTTGAACATTTCCTCACCAATCAAATTGATCATCCATAGCCAAAAATACCAAAAATTCCAAAAGTATCCCCAAATACCCTCCAAATTACCAAAATGCCCCTCTTGACTCAAAAATACAAAAATTCAGAAAATTCTCAGAAAATTCCATAAAATCTCAAATATTCCCAATTTCATTTTGTCCAACTATACCATGGTCCAATTTTTTCAATTTACCCCACTTTTAGCAAAACCCTCAATTTAGCCCTTTTTTATCCCAAGTGAACCCAATGTCAAACCAAATCTACCCAATTGACCCCAATTCTGGTCCAATTCAATTCTAAACTTCAAATTAATATCCATAATATCAATCAAGACCAAATCCAAGTCCAATTTGATTAACATTTGAATCTAATTTCACCTTTGACCTTAAAGCCCAATTTGGACTCATGACCCAAACTTAGCCCAAACCAAACCAATTCAACTCCAATTGACCCCAAACCTTTTCTAAACCTTCCCTAACATCCCCACAAACAAAAAACTAACATAATTTGTCCAAAATTTGGACCCAAACCCCACTCAAATTCAACCCAAAACCAAAAAGCCCAATTTTGACATAAACCCAAACCTAACCCAAATAAGCCCAAGTCGCAAAACCAAAACCCAACCAAAGTTGAAACCTATTTGAAACACTCCCATAAACATTTCCCAACATTAATTTTACATCAATTTCAACCCTAGCCCAACATTGGCCCATTTACCAAATGAACCCAAATTCAACCCAATTCAATTCCAAACTACCCCAAAATTTGCTTCAAACTATTCAAGACACATCCTTAAACTAAACTCAACATTTATTTGGCATGACCCTTTGCAAAATTTTTCATCTAAAATCCCATTGCTAAACATAAAGTCGCACTCCCTTAAACCTTCCTAAAAGCCCACTTCTACCAAATTCATAAGCCCAAACCCATCCTAAAGCCCACATTACAATGACATCTCATCCTCACTTAATTGATATCATTCCCTAAGTGCTAAACCCATCATGAAAATCAAACCAAAATGGTATTATGCCAAATCCCATCAAATAACCCCAAAATTTCCAAAAATTCCTAAAGCCCTTTTCCATAAAAGTTGACCAAACTCTTGCCAAGCCATATGTGAGCCAAAGACAAGCCATGTACAAGCCATATGAAGCCATGGGATGTTTGACATGTGACCATACCCAAAGTAGCAAAAGGAGGGCCCCCTTTCTTAAACCTTCATTAAGCTTCTTAACCCCTTCCATGTTACACACTAAACCAAGATTAGCCACATCACTTTAGATGGGGACTTCACCACCCCTTTCTAGCTGATGCAAATGATCCTCCCTCGACCCAAATCAGCCATGGGGAGGTGAACCTAACCCAAAACCATGGCTTGGACCAAATCAAGCCAAAATGGTCTATCCCCCATGCCATTTTAATCCAAGCTCTTTACACATGGCATTGGACAATTGTTTGCACAAACCTCCAGCTCTGACTCACCTGAACCTGAGGGTGACCCATGCCTGCCGGCCAGCCACCTGGATCGGCGGAAAACACCATGGTCGAGACCTTGGGAGGAGCCAAATTTTGGAATTCCACCTTGCTGAGCTGCCTCACTCCAAATGGCCATTGCGTACTGTTCTTCTCCTCACCAGAGCAGCTGATCCCAACCCTTAAACCCCCCTGGGAGGCCCTCCAGCCTCTCCTATTTAAACTCCCCCTCCTCTCGGCCTAGAGAGGTGCTGAACAAAACCTTACTAAAATCCTGCCAAAATCATCCCAGACCACTCTCTACACATAGAGAACTTGATCCCCACTGAAATCCCCCTGCCATTTCCTCTCTGTGAGCTCAATTTCAGAGTTGAAATCCAAGCCCAAAACCAGGACACTTCACCACAGTGAGTCAATCCTCAAATTGATTGACTTTACACCTTCACCAGACCAAGAGGAGAAGTTTCCCAGCAAAAGCCCCCTCACCAGGCCGGCCATTTCTTCCAGCCTCCAAGCTTTGTGATCGAGTCGTGGTCACTTTTATACCTAGTAATTCACCGAGCCAAGGGACTTCATCCGGAGCTTGCTTGGACCCAATCGAATGTGACACAACTCTCGGATCGAAGCTTCACTTCTCTGAGCAAAGGTATGGACTCACTCTTCCTCCCGAGCTTCCAGAGATTCTCCATTTAGTTTGAGTCAATTTCAATGCATGTTTACCGTATGGATGTGTTCGTCTCTTCAAGACGAATCCATAGAGCAAAAGAACACAAAAATTCGTTGAGAATCGAGTGAGAAATTTGGGTTAGAAGGTCGACGGTCACGGGTTCACACCAGTCATAGACGATGACTGGGAGCCGTTGGATCGCGCGTGTATCGAGCGGACGGTCGGGATCGAGCCGGACAGCGCGATGGTACATGAACCGCGGGCCCCTGGAGAGCTGAGTCGGATGGCAGCGTCGAACCAGAAAGCGCCGCGTGGATGTTCAGAGATGCTAAGGTTGACGCGGCGCTGATTCGGATAAATAGAAAAATAGGGATTTTTCTTATTTATTTAATTACCAGAACTTAGAAAATCCATAACTTTGTGTAGAAAAATCCTAAAAATAAAATAAAAATACCCTCTTGCTCGAGTGAACGAGAGGAGAATAATGTGGAAAAGAAATCAAATAATTTCATTGAGTATTTTATTTTTAATGATTTATTTACTCCCTGCATTGTTTTAATTCTCCATTTGCATAGGCAATTCACCATGGCATGAGATCATAGGGCTTTTGAAGCCTCTGAACTTGGGAACATTCCACGAATTTTCCAAGGTCGAGGCCATCCTTATGAGAAGTTATTGATTTTCCAAGTTCATGTTACTCGTTTTGAGTATTTTAATTCCGATAATTAGCATGTTGAGAAATAAATTCTAAGAAAATTTGGTGATGTTTCTTATGACTAGAGGAACCTAGG
Source organism: Papilionanthe hookeriana x Papilionanthe teres (assembly GCA_022702705.1). Lineage (NCBI taxonomy): Eukaryota > Viridiplantae > Streptophyta > Magnoliopsida > Asparagales > Orchidaceae > Papilionanthe > Papilionanthe hookeriana x Papilionanthe teres. The sequence continues at coordinate 36,823,782 of CM040435.1, read as the reverse complement.
AAAAATAAGTTTTGAGATAATTCACTTGGAACAACCCTAATTGGCCTAAATACCCAAAATTGAACTTTAATTAATTAGGGTTAACCACACATTAAATTAACTTAAAAATAATTCTCCACTGTCCTCTAGGGATAGAAGAACACCACATAAAAATTTGAAACCAATTGGACTTGATTAACCCCACCAAATGGGTTGATTAAGCCTCTTAAGCAAAAATGGATAAAATTAAACTTTAAAAATTCATAACTCACAAAATACCTTTCAAAAATTCACAAAAATGGCTTTGGAGTTTCTATGATATCAGAGGAACTTAGGAAAATTAAAATTATAATTTTCTAAAAAAGTTGATTTTTATCATTATTTTAATATTTTTAATAATTAAAAAATAATAAAAATCATAAAAATATTAAAAATCACCAAAATGTTACATTTTGAATTCTAATCATTTAGGAACAAACCAAATATTTTTCTTAAGTCCCTAGGGTAAGATATTGAATTTTAAAGGCTTAATGTAATTTTTAATATTAATAAATATATTTTCTAACCTTTTCACTAAAATAATTCTAATAAATCAAAGGAAAATCAGAAAAATATAAAATTTGTTTCTCTGGACTCCTTGAGGTTAGAGAGATTTAAGAAAAATATAAAATCCATTTTTCAACTTTAATTTTATTTTAAAATTAATTAATACTCCAAAACTCAAAATAATTCTAATAAATAAAATATAATTCAAAAAATTACCAAATTGGTCTAAAGTGTCCTCTCATCATTAGGAATATCCCATAATTTTCTTAAAGAGAGAAACATTTCCTTGGTCATGTTATTGAATTTTCCTTGAAAACCCCTATTTTCCATTAAAAATAATTACATAAATAAATTAAATACAGAAAAATCATATTTTCTCCTCTAATGTCTTAATTGACATGTGAGTGAGGTTACATAAAATTTTCATGTTCATTTGAGCTTAATTTAGTGAGTTATAGAACTATTAAGCTTGAAGGGCAAAATGGTAATTAAAATTTTCAATCTTTAATTAAAATTTTAGGATTAATAAAAAAGGGAGGGTAAAATATTTGATTTTAAACTGATTTTGGATGATTGAAACTTAAATGATTAAGGGTAGAAACCTATTAACCATTTCAAATATAATTAAAATAAAACTTTAATTAACTAATTAATTGAAATTTTGGGAGAATAATAGAAATTGGAATTATTAAAGTAGGGATATTATTTAAGAGGATATTTATTCTTTAATTTAAAAATCCCTAAATAAATCACTTCAATAATACTTAAGTCTTAATTAAAAAAAAAATTAAAAGAATAATCTCAACTAAATTAAAATTGAAATTAAATTAAAATCAAATTAAATTAAATTAAAAGAAAAATGACTTGAGATCAAATTAAGTTAAATTAAATTAAATTGAAATTAAATTAAATTAAAATTAAATTGAAATTAAATTAAATTAAAATAAATCAAAATTAAATTAAATTGAATTAAATTAAATTAAAATCATTTAATAACAAACCTAAATGAAATCATTAAGAATTAAATTTAAAATAACTTGAACACTATTCCAAACTTAAACTAATTTCCTATAATTAAGTCAAAATTAAAATTAAATCATTAAGTTTAAATCATTAAAATACTTAATAAGTTGATTTGCCCTTTTAAAGCTCTTGTTATTATAACTCTTAAATGAGGTATCAGGTGAAGTGTTATCTCACTTATAGGATATTCAAATGTCCTAGTTCACTGAGCAAAAGAACAAAACTTAAACTCTCGGATGTTAATTCACTCGTATAATTAAATTCTCTTGGACTTAAAATAATCCTAGAGGTATTGAAAAGATGTTTAAGACTCGTCTTAAGCACTTTCTCAATATGATAGGATGTTTATAAGAACAATTGAATTTAATTATTCTTTGATGAAGAAAATTGTCTTTAAACCAAAACACAAAAACCTAGACGTCATAGGAGATGACTAGTTATAGGATTAAGACTTTGGTAGACAACCAAAACCTTTCCCTTAGCTTTACCTAGGTACTTGTTGAAATATTTAAATGCCTTAACATGTGTTTTAAGTGCAGCTTGGGATGACGGGAAGACCCTCCAGGTACGCTTTTATTTTATTGCAATTTACTTTATTGCAATTTACTGTACTTTCTTGCATGATAAACAACTGTTGCACGAAAACCAAAACCTTTAGGCTAGTCCCTGAACTGAAACCAAAATTAAATTAAAAGTCATTACAAGATAAAAAATTACCGCCACAACATTTCAAAATATAAAACAACTCAAAATTTAATCACAAATAGAACAACAAAACTACAATTGCAACTAAATTAAAACGTCTCGTTGAATGATCGGGAAAACCTCGGATGATGTAACCCACGTGATGCTAATGGGATTTCCCACGGTCTAAATGAAAGTGTGGAACTCATTCAGTTGAGTTTAGCAAATTCATCTGGACTAAGTGAATTTGATGAAAATAACGGTGCCGGGATGACGGAACCGTTGGATCTTAATCGGTTCTGTTTAAACAACTTTAAGATTTGTGTTAATTAAAATATTAAAAACACTTGGATTTTAAGATTTTCTCTAAACCAAAAACACTTCTCTCATCTCCTGATTTATGACTTCTAAAACTAAACCTCTGCAACAACAAGGAGCTCGAGCATGGTGGGCAGCTCGGCCATCGTCATCAACGAAACTCGGATCTACTTCAACAAAACTTTCTTAGAATTAAATAACCAAGCCATAGGACTTCGAGGTGGTTTGCACTAGTGCAACATAAATCCTCAACTCTTCGTTAGGCATTTGCATAATCATGTTATGTAAATTAAGCCCTAACCTGGTCTTAGGACTCAGAGGCGGTCGTTCGGTACGACATAAACCCTCACATCTTCAAGGCTATTTGCATGACTGTGTCATACAAATATAGGTCCTAATTAATTAAAATTGGCAAGATTGAAATATCGGATAATATTAGGATTTTCTTAAATTTGAGCCAAACAATAGGATAGTTTGGGAAGTTGCCAAGATTCCTCTTGATCCCCAGCTTCTCCTACTTTTCTTCCTTTGGACTCCTGAAATAAACTGTTCCAAATTTGATCTACTCCCTATTGAAACTCCAAAATCCAATCCTTTGAAAATCTTAAACTTTAAAATTCTTGAGAGCAAAACCACTGATCGTTATCGAGAGTTTTCTTAAATGATTCACTTCATTTAAGATGTAATTAACTATAGTGGGCTTGCCCTTATAGGGAACTTTAAGAACCCGGGTAATATAAACCCCGCTTAATTCCTTTATATTAGCGTGGGAACTTCGTCGGCTTATAAGATTGGTTCGCGAACCAAACGGATGTCACAAATCTTCTAGTTTATTTAACCGAGCCCCATCATCAAGCATTGTGTCTACTCTCCGGGTTAGATATACAGTTTGTGGTGCGATGCTCGTTTATATAAACTATTCGGGATGTGAGATCAGTTTGATTTCATATCTTAAAATTTTCAAATTTAAAATTATTTTCAAAATCAAATATTGCTTTTCAAATTATTTATTTAAATTAAATTAAAAATTCGCCGACAATTTCTGTAGGCGACCTCTTTTCAAAAATACAACACTCAACCTAAAAATATGCCGACACCGGCGCCTAAGCGCCAGTTCGATACAGTCATAGACAAGATTATTGATGACTTTATGAAGTAATTTTGACGGTGTTAAGCTGTTATTGGAGCTTCTAGAAGACTGGAAGTTACTCCTAATATATAGGACATGTGATACAATACAACTCGATGCAGGGAAACGGTTTTAACTGCGAAGAGGTGCGACCCAAAGTGAAGAGATGCGAAGACCTGGTCAAAGAATCCGGCACCTAGGCGCGACAGTTACCTTCTAGAAGATACCTTGTATTTGGACGAATTTTAAAGAGGTGCTTTAAGCAACCCCTGGTCAAATTCAGAACTATATAAATAGAAGCCCATTTTACAGAGAAAATCGGACCCTTTAGCACCCTATTGTCTCTTTCACCCCGTCTTGCATCTTTAGTCCCCAAGAACTATATTCCATCCAATTATTTTAGGGAGCCACCTTTTTTATTATTTAGTGAGTTTATTTTGAGTGTTAAGTGTGAGATTATTAGTGTTGTTGTTGGTAAAGTCTTTCATCATTACATTGGAGTCAGCGGATCACTTGAAAGAACATTCCAGATAAGTATTTGTAACTTGGTTCCAAATTTTATAAATATGTTTTGTTGTGTGAATTCAATGTGTTATGAGTAGTTAGATTTCTTTCTCATTTCAACTATGAAAATATAATAAAATAATTAAACTTTGGTGGAGAATTTAACTTAAAATATTTATAAAAATTGTGATGATATTAATACCTAATCTTAGTTTACTTTTTAAACTAACCATTTAAATTGTTAAAACCTGTTGAAGAATTCTGAGACCTACCCGTAGATGAGTTATTAACTAGTAGATATCACATGAATCCTTAGCTAATCACAGGTTATACGCGGGTTATTTAAGGTGAAGTGCAAATAAATAGGAAGATATGATTTATTGGGCGTAGAATTCATTAGTTTTTAGAGTGACAGACTAAATTCTAATAATTTGGTTTATAGATAGGGAACGGGTCACTGGTAGAGCCGACCATAGCCACCCTTGGACATCTAGTAGTGTGAGCTTAGATTAACCCATTCTACTAATAAAATATCCTGAACTGATCTATAGATTAGTCAATGTTCTTTATGCCTGGACCAAAGGGTAAAGAATAGGAATGCTTCTATTTGGCACAATACCATAATCTAAATTCTCCATAAATGGTAATTATTCTAAAAATCTTGGATTAGTTGAAAAGGAGAAAGTTATTTTATTTATACATGCATTAATATTTATTTTAGTATTGCTTACTTACATTTAGTATAAATTTCATTAAATCTAAAATCTAAATTTTCAAAAGAAATAAAAATAAGAAAAATTATTTTTAATTTGAAAAATCTAAAAATATTACTTAGTATTCTAAAAATCTTCCATGTGGGATCGAAAACCAGGACTCCACTAGAGCCCTGTATTACTTGATACGATACGTATACTTGCGTTTGTAATTGTGACTTTTACAAAATATAATCTATATATAAATTCATAAACTCTTTCATAAGTAAAATTGTATCAAGTGTTTGGCGCCGCTGTCAATGATTAAATCTTCTAGCAGTGGTATCAAATTCTTGCGTTTGAAAGTATATATATAGCCCTTTAGGCTAAGTCACGCATCAGAGAGCTTGGGTGATTCTGAGAAGTTTTGGGTTTTGGGGCCCTTTTTAGGGACAATTTGGTAATTTGGGCCAATTTGGGTTAATTTTGAAATTTTTGGTTAATTTAGGTAATTTTGTTCAATTTGAGTGGTGGGAGGTATTTCAGAATGTTTTTTTGGGAATTTTGGTAATTTAGGGAGATTTTAGGAATTTTGTAGAGTTTTGGGGTTTTGGGATATTTAGTTCATTTGGCGGGGTTTAAGGACTAAGGGACAAAATTCAAGAATTTGGTAGGATTTCGGAATTCAATTTGGAATGTCAAGCTATTTGAGTTACAGATCAGAAGTGACTCTCTTTGGTCCTCTATGTGTTAGTCTTGGTCACCTTAGCCATAAACATAGGGTTTGGTAAAACCATCCACGTGAGTTTCAAAAGAGCTAAGGGATCAAAATGGGATTTGTTTGGTTCAGAGTTGTAAGTGTGTAGTGTGTGAGTGCAGAACATGAGTCCCGGACCTCCCAGGGTAAACCTTAAGGCCTGACCACTTATAGGGGATTTCACTTGGCCTTCCTTATGTTTAGTTTCTTTCCTCTAATCCTTAGAGGTTAGGCTTTAACATGTGAAAGCTCCAAGTAAGAAAAGCAAGCATGTGGAATTTATATGTGGTAGGGTTACATGGCTAGTATTCTAAGAAAATTCACAAAGAGAGTCCTATGGCTAGACCCTAGGCTATCTAAGAAGAAACTAGACCTCAACCAAAAGTGAGGTCAACAAATGAACCCCCAATAGGTGTGGTGTGTGAGAAGAGCACACCACATGTATTGGTGTTGACCGACAGGATCAACAAAACCAACACAACTGTATGAGTCAAAACTCAAGACAGTAGGCAAGAATCAAGTGAGAAAATATCTGCTGAGGATTAAACTTCCGCTGAGGAAGAGAAAACTCTAGCTGGGGAACAATGGGTGAAAACCTTTAAAATGCATCAAAGGCTTTACTCTTCCACATTCTAAAGGGAACCAGATTTGATTTGATTTGAGAATTTGAGTTTGGGTTTCAAATTTTGAAAAATTTTCTTGAATTAGGAATTTTAATTGGAGTATGAATGTGAGGTTTTAATTAAACAAAATTTTGAGATTTACAAAAGCTTATGAGTCGACGGATTGGTGAAATTTGAAAAGAAGTGAGGACTAAAATTTAGGTACTAGCTTTGAAATGAGGATTGGTAGTTGACGACCTACCTCGGAACTTGGAAAGAATCAAATGACCTTGCATCAATCCCGAAAAGTGGATGTCTCCTCACCACGTGGAGTTGTAAGGGTGATCGGAATCTAGGTACCGATCTCGAATGGTAGGTTTCTCCCCACTACGTTATGTAGTAAGAGTGATTAGAATTTAGGTACTGGTCTTGAATGGTAGGTGTCTCCCTACTACGTGATGTAGTAAGAGTGATCAGAATTTAGGTACTGACTCCAGATAGGTAGGTGTCTCCCTACTACGTGATGTAATAAGGGTGATTAGAATCGAAGATTCTGAAGCTGAGAGTTAGATGTCTCCCTACCACGTGATGTAGTAAGGGTGATCAAAATCGGGGATTCTAAAGCCGAAAGGTAGATGTCTCCCTACCACATGGTGTAGTAAGGGTAAACAGAATTTAGGTACTGATCTCGAAAAGTAGATGTCTCCCTACCACGTGATGTAGTAAGGGTAGCCAGAATTTAGGTACTGACTCGAGGAAAGTGTATGTCTCCTCACTACGTGGTGTAGTAAGGGTAGCCAGAATTTAGGTACTGACTCCGGAAAGATTTTGAATGATTGCGATAGGAAGAACTCCTAAAGCAATGCGGTGTCGGATGTGAAATCCTTAACCTCTAAGATTTGAAATTTTAATTTGAATCATTGTGATAGGGAGGGCTCCTAAAGAAATGCAGTGTCGGATGTAAAATCCTCAACCTCTAAAATTTAAAATTTGAATTTTAATCATTGCGATAAGGAGGTTTCCTAAAGAAATGCGGTGTCGGATGTAAAATTCCTAACCTCTAAAATTTGAAATTTGAATTTGAGAGATTTCAATAGGAGGAGATCCTAAATCAATGCGGCATCGGATGTAAAATCCTCAACCTCTAGAATTTGAATTTGAGAGATTGCAATAGGAGGAGATCCTAAAGCAACGAGGTATCGGATGTAAAATCCTCAACCTCTAGAATTTTAATTTTAGAGATTGCAATAGGAGGAGATCCTAAAGTAACGCGGTATCGGATGTAAAATCCTCAACCTCTAGAATTTGAAGTTGAGAGATTGTAATAGAAGGAGATCCTAAAGCAACGCGGTATTGAATGTAAAATCCTTAACCTCTAGAATTTGAAATTTGACTTTGAATCATTGCGATAGGGAGGGAAACTAAAGCAATGCGGTGTCGAATGTAAAATCCTCAACCTCTTAAATTTAAAATTTGAATTTGAGAGATTGCAATAGGAGGAGATCATGAAGAAATGAGGTATCGGATGTAAAATCCTTAACCTCTAGAATTTGAATTTGAAATTTGAATTTTTTGGAGGAATTCGTGGAACCTATGCAGTGCAAGAATCTGTTAAAAAGGTTTTGTGCAGAGATGCATGAAAAGTAAAATGCAAGAAGCAGAGTTTTATTTTGATAATGGCTTTTACTATTTTTGATATTGAGTTTTATTTTGTTGTATTTATTTTAGGATTTAGACCCAGTTTTCTCCCTCTCAACCAAAGATTGAAAGTAAAAACTCTTTGAACTAGAAGAAAACTCTGAAAATTAGAAAAGACACTTGAAAACTAGACTCCCCAAAAAACTCTCACTAAGGACACACACACACACACACACACACAGACAAAAGACTCTCATGACATATCTTTAATAATAATCCAAAAGGTGTCTTGGTGTCTCTTCAAATCATGTCCTGATTCAATGTATCCACCAAAAGATGCATCCCTTCATTCTAATTTGCCGCCCATGGGAAGTTAAGGAAGTCACCATCAAAAGTTGCTTCAAACACCCCTTGAAATTGGCACCAAAAATGAAGAAAATTTGATTTTTAACTGTGGCGGAAAAGCGCCGATCAGGCGCCGCTCAGCCGCCAAGGTCCAATTTTTCATTTTTTTTATTTTTTTGCTCCAAATTTGATCTAGTTTTGCTCCTTTCATCATAATCCCTCATTTTCATTATACCTGCAAGAAAAACACAAAATACCTTCCATTAAAATGCAATATCATCAAAAAAAATAGGTATAAAATTTGCATAAAAACACTATATATTTTAGGTGTATCAAGCTCCTCCCTTACATCCCCTCAGCCTGTCAGCCACTATGCTTGTCCTTGCCGGCCGTCCTAGCCACCGAAATAGGCATGCTCGAGCACCCCCATGCCCCTTTGAGCTCAAAATTGAGCCTTGTCAGTGAGGCATCCCTTCACCACTCAATGGCACTGCTCTGCCCTCACTTTAAGCGGCCTAAAGCACCCAAAGCCAAGCCCGAGCTCAGCCAATTGGCCATGGCTATAAAAACCACCGCTCACGGCCAAATTCCAGGTGCTAAAAATTTTTTAAGGAAACTCTACCAAAACCTCACCAGAGCTTCTCCAGACCCCCTTAAGCTCATTCCAACCATTTTCACCCTTTGGTTCCCCCTGCCTGAGAGCAATTTCCCCACTAAAATCTCAACCGGAACCAGGACAAACTCCCTCACAGCTCCACAGTGCACCAAACCTAAATTAATTGCACCCACACCTTCACAGCATTGGAAGAAGAAGATCCCCCATCAAAGCCCCATTACAAAGAGCCTCTGCACCAGACTTTGATCAACACCTGAAATCGAGTCTGGTCAATTTTGGGTCTAAACAATTCACCTGGGCAAAAGGCTCCATCTGGAGGTTCGTTAGGACCAATCAAAGCTGCCACAACCATTTGATTGACGCCTCCCCTCTCAGACAAAGGCATTGAACTCACTCTTCCTCCCGAGCTATTCTTCGTCCCCCACATGTGTAGACCATATTTCATACTGTATAAACCATATGGATAGGTTCGTCTAGGTTAGATGAAGCTCTAGGAACAAACCCCATGTGATTTGATTGAGTCTAGCTCAAGTTCTTAGGTCTAGAAGGTGAACGGCTCACGGGTTAGACGAGGTGAAGACAATGAAGGAGCGTCATTCGATTGCACGTGTAATGCTTGGATGACCAGGATGGAGTCGGACGAAGATTAGAAACATAAAGCGTAGCCACGTGGCAGCTGAGTCAGAAAGCAGCTTCAAATGGCGGAGCGATGCGTGGAGACTTCGGAGCTGCCGAGGATGACACGGCGCCGCGTGGTTAAGTAGGAAATTAGGGGTATTTTCAATTTATTTAATTCAGTTAACTTTAAAAATCCATAACTTGGTGTAGAAAAATTATAAAAATAAAAGAAAAACACCCTAGTGCTCAGTGAACAGAGGAGAATAATGTGAAAATGGTTTGAAGTCTATTTGATGCATATTTTTATTTAATTAAATAATGTCTGGAGTCATTTGATTCTCCATTAACTGAGACATTTCACCATAACTTGAGATTTTGATATGTTGTTGCCTCTATCCTAGGGGACCATTCCTGATTTTTCCAAAGTTAGAGGAGACCCCTAGACAGAGGTCTCTATTTTTCAAATTGTTGTGCCTGTTTTGGTAAAATAATTATAATAGATAAAATATTAATCACAAAAATGTAAAATAAGTTTTGGTAAGTTACTTATGACCAGAGGACCCTAAGAAAAATAAAAACTTGATTTAACTCATTAAATAGAACCCTAGTAATTAAGACCTCAAAAATAAATAAAAATAAATTGGACTAAAACTAAATGAAAATAACGTGATTTTTATTCTCCACTGTAATTCAAGGTTAGAGAGACTTCCTGTAAAAATTTCAAATCAAGTGCAGTTAATGTAAATACCTAAATGAATTTTTCAAGTTAAATCACATTTTTGGCAATTAAATAATTATAATAATTAAAATACACTTCAAAATTCACCAAATTAAATTTGGGAGTTCTCTGAGATTAGAGGAGTCTTAAAAAAATAAAAGTGTAATTAAAATAAAATTTTCATTTTTAGTCATTATTTTAATATTTAAAAAATTAATACTTCACAAAAATCATAAAATTAATAAAATGATTGGAAATGTCCTAAATTGTCTCCTAAGCACTTAGGAACAATTAGGATATTTTTCCTAATTTTTTAAATAAAGATATTAATTTTTGAAGACTTGAATTAATTTTTAAAGGGTTAATAAAATGGATTTCCTTAATTTTCACTAAAATAATTCTAATAATTAAAAGAAAATTTTGAAAAATATTAAATTTGGTTCTTTAGGTTCCCTGGCCTCAGAGAGATTTTTGAAAAATACAAAAATTAATTTTCAACTTAAATAATACTCTAAAAATTAAAATAATTCTTGTAATTAAGTAAAGCTAAAAAAATCATGAAATTTAGTCCAACTGGTCCTCTAGTCTAGGTCTACCTCCAATATCAATTTCAAAGTTAAAGGTCTTGTCTTGGACAAGTTATTGAATTTTCATTGAAAATCATTATTTTTGCATTAAAATAAATATATAAATTAAATTAAAATTTGAAAAACCACATTTTCTCTTCTGATGTTTTAATTAACCCATGAGATGAGTTACATAAAAATTTCAAAGTCATTTGAGTTAAACTCAATGAATTATAAAATGATAAAAGCCCTTAGGAGTAAAATTGTATTTTTGAAGAATTTAGCCTTAATTAATATTTAAGCTTAATAAAAATGAGAAAGGGCAACAAATGATTTCAATTATTATGTTTGAATGATTGAAGTATAGAAGGTTAAATGGTAGAAACCCATTTCATTTTTGTCACATTGAAAGACAAAATAATTTAATTAATCATCATAATTTGGAAGAGAACTAAATCAAAAGATCCTTAAGGTAAGGGGTCAATTTTGGAAGTTAGTATTCCACTAATTTAATACCCATTCATTTGATGTTTAAATTATAATTCAATATTTTGATAAGAATCATAATCATGAAGGTCATTTAACTTCATTTTCTAAAGACATGAAAATACGTACTAAAATCTTAAGGGCTTAGTAGTGAGTTAGGTTTAATTGAAAATTTGACTAATGAGAAATAGAAAAGGAAACACGGTTAATTAAAAACTACTTTGGAAAAATTACATGCCCTTTAAAAATTGATAAATTCTTCCATAAATTAAGTTTGCCTCTAAAGGTCTCATAATTTCTAAGTAAAATTTTAAATGGTAACTACCCCGCCTTTCGGGATGATTAAAATATTAGCTCACTGAGCATAAGGATATAAAAAGGATGAATCCTTTAATAATTATGATAAGTTTAAATGAACTCAAGAAAGCTCAAAAGGATTGTGAAATGTCTAACTACCTCCTAGACCAGTTTCACAAATCTTCTGGACATCTTGTAGGACAACTAGGCCTATCATATCTATTAAATGAAGAAATCTCTAAAATAAATGAATAGGACCCACCAAGTTATGACATAGGGTTTGGTAGGTCTGTGACAAACCTATTCATAAGGTTTTACTTTCCTGCAAAAACATAAATGTTTATTTAAAAAGATACTAAAGTTTCAGGCGGAGGAACAAGACTCATCAGATACATTTTTTTAAGTTCACAGTGCTTTCGTTCTCACACTTTCTTTACCTTTTTCTTGTTTATGAGCTTGCATGTTGAACAACGATGTCACCATGCATGAAAACCAAAACTTTTAGGATTGCCACAAAATCAAAACCAAAATCAAAATTAAAAATCAAAACAAGATAAAATTCATAGCACAACAATCAAAAATATAAAACAACTCAAAATTTAATCATAAACAAAATAGAAATCATAATTGCAACTAAATTAAAAAATCTCATTGAATGATTGAGAATCCATCATATGAGGTAACCTATGTGTTGCTAATGGGGTTTCCCACGATCTAAATGAAAGTATGGAATCCATTAAGTTGAGTTTAGTAAATTCATTTGGACTAAGTGAATCCGATGAAAATAGTGGTACCGGGATGATTGAACCATGGGATCTTAATCGGTGTCACTATAATCAACTTTAATATTCTCATAATAAACCATTAAAATACCTCAATTTAAATATTCTCAAAACATGACACTTCTCTTCTCTCTTATAATTGACACTTCTTTAAACTAAACCTGTTACGACAAGGAGCTTGGAGCATGCAAAGTGGGCCGCACGACCATCTTCAACAACAAAACTCCTTAGAAATTAAAACAAGAAGTCATAGGACTTCGAGGTAGCTTTCTTAGTGCAGCATAAACCCTCACTTTATCTCTTTAGGCTCTTGCATAACCATGTTGTGCAACATAAGCCCTAACTCATTTTAAGATTCGGAGGTTGTCATCGGGTATGACATAAATCCTCCTATCTTCCAGGCTATTCACATGATCATTATCAAGTGAACATAATTCCTAAATAATAAATTTGGCGAGTGACACGCCTAAAATATATATGCTTTTTGCTATATCATTTTACTCATTTTTGATGATATTACACTTTAAAGGAAGGTATTTTGTATGTTTTTTGGTTTTAGGTACAAGAAATGGTGATTGGAGCAAAAGGAAGCAAAAACGGTGCAATTTGGAGCAAAAACGAGCAAGAAATGAAATTTTGCCTCACACCTTTCGATAAGTCTTTTGATGCTTAATCTCTTTACACTTCTTGAATATTTTTGAATGAGATTACACTTTAAAGAAAGGTTATTTTTATGCTTATTTTGTAGGAACTATCGATTCTGAACGCAACGCAACTGAAACGGGGCGAATCGGAGCTAAAACGGAGCCAAACGGAGCAAAACGGTGGAGCTGCGCAGCAGTCATCTCGCCGACGGCGGCCACGATCTCGCCGACGGCGAGATTTTCCAGAAAACACCGAAAAGTGCCCAAAAAGCTCGCCGACAGCGAGCTCGAACCCGCCGACGGCGCCCGGAAGGTTCTGGACCGACTTTTGGTGGTTTTTGGCCTAAATTCGACGTATTTTGACGCTTTTTCGAAGGGGTGCTTATGGAAACTCTTCAAACTTTGTTCGTACTCTTTAAAATGACGAATATAGGTTAGAAAAGTGAGGAATTTGAGAGGAGAAAAATATAGACAAAAGAGAGGAATGTTTAGGATTCTTAGATTAAGAGTAGAAATGTAGATTTCTACCCTTTTGGAGAGATTGGAGAGGAGATTTTGAGAGAATTTGTAAGGGATTTCGCTAGCATTGCATGGATCGCTGCGAGACTTTATGGGAGAGATCTTCGTCTTTCTTTCAAGGGGAAAAAGCTAAGTATTGTTCTTCATTATCTTATAATTTTGTAAATATTTATTTAGTGGATTTGCTTTTGTTAAATGAAGTTTCCTTTATGTTTTCTTCGTGCTTTGTGATGTATCTCTCTTACTTATTCTTTTTCTTTGGAAATAGCGACATGAGAAGATTATGCCATTATTTTCCTTTTACATTTCTTTTGTAATGAGTAGAAATCATGTTTAGGATTTTGTGATGCATGGTAGAAGTAAATTTAATTATAAATGTGATGATTTTTACTTGCACTTCATTTACATTGCAATAAGGGCCCATTGTAGTGTTAAAATTCGTTGTAATTGCATCGACCCGAAAGGGCATATGTAATTCTCAACAAAGTGAAACCACATTCAAATTCCATGGATGGTGAAGTTCATGGGGATTGAATGCAAATAAATAGTGAAATAATATTAATCGGGCGTAGAATTGGAGATTTTAGAGTGACAGGCTAAAATCCTCAATTCGGTCCTATTGTTGGGTGCTTGAAGTGTAGATTGTTAGCCCTCGGGCGAGGGAACGTGAGAACTCCGAAGTGAGAGCCGGTATCCTCCCGACTTAGCCATCGATTCGATAACCAAGCATAGGATTAGTCAATGTTATTTATGTCTGGATCAAGGGTAAAGAATAAGATTGCTCCTATTTGGCACATACAATATTTAAAGCATCTCAATCCTATACATTATCTATTCCATTAAATAAGAATAGTAGTTTTTAATATCTCAAAATTCTCCAAACCAATTCATCTAAAAAGGGTTATATTTAGAATTGTTATTTGCATTTAGATATAGTTACTATCTTTACATTTAACACTTGCATTTAGGAATAGTTGTTAGATAAAACACAATTTTAATCGACATTCCAAACTAAGGACTATTAGTAGTAGTAGACTAGAATTTGACTAAAGACTTCTTACTTCACTTCCTCGTGGGTTCGATACTTGGGGTTTTTAAAGAAAACTCTATATTACTTGAAACGATACGTATACTTGCGTAGTACCCCTAGTGTGTAAAATATTTTCTAATTTTTATATCATTTAAGAGTTTGCACACTAGCCGCTATTTATAAATCGGGTCAAGTTTTTTGCCATCTTTTGGAAGTTAATTTACTGTGCAATTACGGGTCGGGTCAGCAGGATAAAAACATCAAATAAATGTTTCAAATCGGAGCTAAAAAATAGGACAGTTCGGGAAAACACCGAGATTCTTCTTGGATCTTTGTCTTTTCCTAATCATTTCTTCCTTTGGATTCCTACAAAAATTTGTTCCAAAATTGAGTCACTCGCCTATTGGATTTCCTATTATCACATTTCTTGAAGAAACCTATCCTTTGGAAGTCATGAATATAAATATTTCTACGATCTATATCAAGAGTTTTCTTAGGTGACTTTAGTTATCTAAGATGTAATTAACTGTAGGGGCTTGCCCTTATAGGAAACGTAAAGACCCCATATTAATATAAACCCTATTTAATTCTTTCATATTAGATAGAGGAAATTGTCGGTCAATAATGGTTCGCCGACCAAACGGATGTCATGAATTCTTTAGTTTATTTAATCACGCCTTACTCCAAGCAATGTATTTACTCTCCGAGATAAATGTGTGTCTCGTGGTGAAATGCTTGATTATTTAAACTACTATTTATATGAGATTGGTTTGATTTCGTATTTTTAAAATAATATTTTCAAAAATCTATATATATTAAACTAAATTAAAATTCTATTTTATAAAACTATATTTTAAACTTTTCAAAAATTTCAATTTCAAATTTAACGACCGACAACCACCCCTTTGATTTGATGAGTAAAAGCACTCTTATGTACAGCTACAGGCACTTGTATCCGCTCTTCCCATCATTTGTGCACCTGTGCGGATGCGATTATGTACGGTGATCATTGCTGTCTTAAATAAGTATTTATAAGTATTTTCAGTTCAGTCATGAAGTATAATTAGTCTAATAAGAAAGCATCCAATCTATACGCATGTATACGTATCGCTCAAGTAAAAGAGAGCAAAAGTGGAACCCTGGTTATCGATCCCACAAGATGACAGCAAATCTTTAAAACGTAACATAAAAATCCAATATTCAAATTACAATGCACATAAATTAAATACTAGTTACTAAAGTTTAAAGATACTAAAGATTCTAAGATCACTAAAGCATTTTCTAAACTTCAAATTAAAGTTAACTATGACTACACTAAATTTTGTATTGAAATGTTCAAATTTGGAGAAAGTGTCCTTCCCCATACAATGATGTTATAGTGAGTGAATGATAAAAATTAGTAAAAATCTTGAATTGTGTCAAATAGGAGCATACCTATTTTTTACCCTTTTCCGTGTGATATAACGAGTATTGGCTAATCCTAAGTATAGTCCCTAAATCCATGGTTAGGCTGGGAGGATACTAGCTCTCACTCTAGAGCTCCCACTTCCCTTCGCCTGAAGGCTAACTCTCGCTTTAGTTTCCGAACACTACGACCAAATTGGGGATTTTTTCTGTCACCCTAAATTCTCCAATTTTACGACAAATAAACCATTTTTCCCTATTTATTTACACCTAATTCCCATGAACTACATAACTCATTTGTGGACATTGAATGTAATCTTCGCTTTTGTTGTAGAACGCGTTGTAGAACGCATAGTCCTTTCAGATTGTATGTTTCACAACATATTTCAACAATTCAATATGCCAGATCAAAAAGTAAATGAAGTACGGAGTGAAAAATTATCACAATTTCTTAATGTTCATACGACACATCCAATCTAAATCATCACTTCACCATTTTTCATTGAAAGAAGAAAGATGAAGAAATCTACTCAAAATTCAAGATGAAGATACGACAAAACAAGGATTTTTATATATAAGAGCAATGTCATACAAACAATAAAAAGTAAATAAAACTTATCTCAATTTCTTCTCTAAGCAAATCCCTTGAAGTTCCTTTGAATCTTTTTCTCTCTTCACAACAACACAAGATTCCCCCATAGAATAACAAGAAAGAAACATTCTCTCACTTTCCATCTTCTCCTACAACTCTTTGAGAAGAATCCCTCATAAAACAATTCTTTTACACCAAACCCTAGACTCTACACTCTCTACAATTACAATACTCTGACTTCACCACGCCCACAGACTTTTTCTGGCTTCAAATTCAATCTAAAATAGCCTAGGGATGATTTCTCTAAGAGATGCGTCAAGCAATACTACAAAAGTCGTCCAAATACATTAAATTTAGTCTCCACTGACATTGGGCGCCGTCAGCGCCCTATCTAGGCACCGTCGGCGCCCTATCTAGGCAGCGTCGGCGCCCTTTCTAGGCACCATCGACGCCTTTTCTAGGCACCGTCGGCGCCAAGAATGCTTAATTTAATTGGGGCTCTTTGTAAAGAGGCACCGTCGGCGCCAAAATGCAGAACTTCAGTTTTTGCCTCTCTTCACTCCGAATTCATCCATTTTTGCTTCTTTTTTCTCCAATTGCCTAAAATAATCATACATTCAGCAAAACATGAAAAATACCTTCCTTTAAAGTGCAATATCACAAAAAATGAGTACAAAATATATATGAGAAATCCAATATATTTTTGATGCATCATACCTGTGTTGGGACTCATCTTGTCCTTTTATCCGCTGATTGCTAAGTTGGTTGTCTGGAATTGACGGGTTCTCGAAGGGGTCGTTTGGGACGGTTCCCCTGAAATTTCATTTCCATACAAGGCTTCTGGTCATTCCTTTGGGTTATTGCTACCCGAAAGACCTTGAATTGCTTCGTTATGAGGGTCATTTGGGCTTGTATGCTTTGGACCACTGCATGGATGTCCCCTTGGGTAGCATCTCAACTGGGTTACATGCTTTTTGTCTCTCTTTGAGAAGTTTCTCCTTTGTAGTCTTATTCACCTCTCATCTGTGGCATGATCTACGCTCATCGCAACACCTTTTAGGATGTTGAATCCTAAATTGTCCTTTATGAATATGCCGTGAGAAAGGGAGAGAGACAAGAACAAGTCCATAATCACTGTAGAGAGACTCGGGAGAGGCCCATTATTCGTATTTTGTCTTCAATTTATATTGGAGTGTTTTGTACAATCACAGAAAGGATGGAGCAATTATGGAAACAACTCTCAATACAATCGATGTTCAAATCAATCGCATGAATGTCATACCATATATATATTACAATTTTAATTTTAATTTTGTGTAATTAGCTGGTCAACTTGCTTGAATTCGACCGATCGAGTTGATCAAAAGTTTGTGTCAGTGCTTTGGCCGGTCGAGACTGAAGGTGTGGTTTGTCATTCGAATCTCTCACCAAAGTGTGCTGGCTGATCCTTAGTTGTGTTGTTGGTTGTCGGATAGTAGGATGCCACAATCGTCTGAGTCGTTAGATTGCTTTGAGATTTGATATATATATATATATATATATATATATATATATATATATATATATATATATATATATATATATATATATAATCATATTCTAGGTATATAATATAATATTATAACTATGAATGACATGGATCAATAGAAATGTTTTTTATATTAATCCAAAATCAATATATAATTTTTGGAGCTTAGTGTTCTGCTTTAATTTATATTAAAAGAGAAACAAAAATAAGTACAAGCTATAACAATTATTTTGCGCCCAACCAAATTTAAAATAAAGGGCCCGTATGATTAAAGTTTGAACTAGGCTTAGGGCGTGTGGCCATAAACACGATATATTTATTGTCATAGAAGTAAGGGGAAAAAAAAAAGTGTTTTTCGCGATAAAAATGCCGACAATCTAGACCATCAATCAAATATCATTCGATCCCTCAATTTTCCCAAGCAAAAAAAAAAAATTCATTTGATAATAATATGCGGTGCTTCAATCGCATTGGTTACACCTGCTTACCAAACCGACGTGTCGTCCCGAGAAAGGAGCCGTAACTGGACGACACACCAGCAAAATACCACGTCTCGAGTTGCTTTATAGCGGGATATATTCTTCGGCCGTCACACAGCTACACGTGTAAAAGTTCTCCATATCTTGCTCAAAACAGACACGTGCTCGCATCTAAACACTTACCATCAAAGCACCAATCAAGCCGTTAACAACACGCCGCGTGTTCCAATCGAAAGCTCCCACGACGGTTAGAAAATTTTATTCAATCGAGTCATTTCCGGTGTCGTAGTCGTAGCTTTCCCCTAAAGGCCACCACTGACGACAGAACCACGCGTCCTCACAGAAGCGCCAGGCGTTCGGTGATAATAACAGCTTTCCAAAACGAACGGTCCTGATGCTTTTCAGCTGGCGGAGACTACGACGCGGAACTGCCTGTCGGGCTTGTTCGCTGCCCGTGACGGTGACGGGCAGGTGCCCGTTCTGTCACAGGATGAAAAAAAGTTGAGGCAGCAAATTTTTTAAACCATGTATTCGGTGGCCGATGAACGGCGGAAATAATTTTATTTCCTCTCTTTCTCTCTCGAATTCGATCCCGATCCCCAACCAGAGTTTGATCGGGGGATGGCGGAGATATGCTGTGGAGTAGTTAGCCGAGGTGAGCCAGCTGTAGCGGTGACTGTTACGGATACCTGTGAGGCGATTTCTCAAGCTGCAAGGAGGCGGAGGATAGAGTTTCAGCGATTAAAGTTCGTCGCAGGAGTTGATTCACTGGCACAATCCTCAGAAAGTAATCGGAAAAGGCGTAAGATGGAATTAACTGCGCCGATCAAGGAGGTAGCTTCTAAGGCTCAGGAGGATGAATCCTGCTGCGTGGCTGACAGCCGGTCTTTTTCTGGAACCGAGGCTGGTGAAGTGGCGATCATTTGTCCCAGTTTTGAAGCCGTCCACGATGCCCGATCTGCGTCGGCAGAGGCTGCTGTGACCGTTTTGAACGAGTGTCCGACATACGGTGTGATGTCGGTCTGTGGACGGCGTAGGGACATGGAGGATACCCTCTCCGTCCATCCTGATCTTCTCCAACGTTTCGACAGGATTCCTGAAAAATATCATTTTTTTGGTGTTTATGACGGCCACGGATGTTCTCATGTGAGCTCTTTTTCTCTTGGTTTAACGTTGCACTTTTTGTTTTGGTTTTCTTTTTTTTTTTTTTTTCCCTTGACATAATCGACAACCGGTTTTTTCAATCTATAGGTTGCCGTTTCTTGCAAGGAGAGGATGCACAAAATCGTAGCGGAAGAGTTGGATCGGCTTGAGTCGAATCCTTCTACAAGTCTTGACTGGCAGGGTCTCATGGAGTCGAGCTTCTTTAGCATGGACGCTGAAGCGGCTGCTTGGCGCGGTGGGCCTGAGATACCAGCTTGCCGATGTGAGTTCCAGACTCCCAAATGCGATCACGTTGGTTCCACTGCTGTAGTTGCCGTAGTCTCAGGCGAGCACATCATTGTTGCTAACTGTGGCGACTCTCGTGCCGTTCTCTGCCGCAACGGTTCTCCTATCTCCCTCTCTGACGATCACAAGGTCAGTGAATCAATCACCAAACTCCATGATCTGTTGATTCTTCTTCTAAATCCGTTCAAATAAAAGATGGTTTTCTTTTGAAACTGCAGCCTGATCGTCCAGATGAGCTGCGACGAATAGAAGATGCTGGCGGCCGCGTGATCTACTGGGATGGAGCGAGGGTTCTCGGTGTGCTTGCCATGTCTCGAGCAATAGGTAAAATCTTGAGATCAGGGCTTGCTACCTAATTAAAAGTAGTTGATGACGATCTCTGTCGTGTAGGTGCTTACTTAATTTTATTTATATCACAGGGGATAATTATCTGAAGCCTTTCGTGATATCGAAGCCGGAGGTGACGGTGACGGCGAGGGGAGAAGGGGACGACTGCCTGATCTTGGCGAGCGACGGGCTTTGGGACGTGGTGACTAACGAGACAGCATGTCAGATCGTAAGGATGGTTTTGCGTGGTAGCGGAATGCCTGAGGGCGACTCGAACCGACCCAGCTCGGATAAGGCGTGCGCGGACGCGGCGATGCTGCTCACGAAGCTGGCGCTTGCGCGTCAAAGTGCAGACAACGTAAGTGTTGTGGTGGTGGATCTCAGGAGGAGAATTTGAGAAAGACGATAAGAAAGGGAATTTTATGTTAAGGGAAAGAAAATCATGGCAAATCTAGGACTAATTTCGCCTTTGTCTTTGTATTTTTTTCCCTAATTTGTAATGGTAGGATATATCATTGTAAATGTTGATATTTTTGAGGAAACTCCGTGGTTGGCGGATCAAAAAATGAAGCAGAAACAGTTCCACTTGTTCATGCAGTGGATGCTATTATCTGTTGATGAGCAGAACAGGTTACTGTGATTGAATATGGTTCTCTTCTGAATTTTTTTCGCTGAAGCTTGACGACCTTTGGAGGATGATAACTATGGAGCGATTCCGCAGCGATTGAAAACTGGGTTGCCGCGTTGGACTTCCAGAGCAAAATGCTCAGCCTTTTTGGATTATTTTTTAATTTTCTTTTCTTTTTCATTTTTATTTTTACACTATTTTTATTTTTATTTTATATTATATTTTTTATTTTCAAAATGCACGATTGGTATCGTCATAATTTATGTATTTTTAAAAAATAAAAATTATAAAATATTATTGATTAGATATTTTATTATTGTTCTTAAAATTAAAAAAAAATATATTTTTAATTAAACCGTTGGCCTCACCGGAGCTTTAGTATTAGGCTCTGTTTGTTTACGGTTTTTTTCCGCGACGCGGGGCGTTGCAGCGGCTTCGGCTCCGTTGGCGTCGTTTGGTTGCAGTGGCGCGGTGGAAGCGGAGTGGAAGCGGGCCGCAGCAATATCCCCGCAGCATAGCTTCGCAGACAGGTTTATCTTATCCTTACCACGCGGCAAAATATCTGTCTTCCTTCTGTCCTCACCCACAACCGCTGCTTATCTCCGGTATCAGAGGCATTTTTTTCTTCCCTAGCCACTCGAATCGGTAGATCTCAGGTAAAATTAAGGCATTTCGCCGTTCTACTTGCAGATCTGAGATATTTTCTGCTTATTATCATCTTCTTTCTCTACTCCCTCCCGTCTTCTCCACATCCTATCCCTGTTTTTATGTTTATACCTTAAGGAATTTGGTGGATCTGTAAGCGATTGCATCAGAGTTTATGGAGTTTGCGCCCTTTAGGGTTGTTTGCGGCTGTCTGGAATGCAGTTCCAGCTATATCCTTCTTACATTGAGCTTATGCTTCTTACATTGGCTATGTGCTTCTTACTGGTTTTTGAAATATTTCATCAAGAATAATTTACGTCAGTTGTTAAAGTAATTAGTGGGTAAGCTAGGCATATGGATTTATTAATGACAAGGGCTTTTGATTTTTAAAATTTTGGACTGCTACAAGCTTCAAAATAATCGGTAGAAATCTTGTTTTTTTTTTGAGTTATCTTCCACTCTGATTTCTATGCTGTAATGAAAAAAGGGAGTTTTATGGCATGCTTTGCATTGATTATTACAATTGAATTAGCTTGCTGTTGGGGTCATTTGATATTCAGAAATGTTTTGGGGCAGTTGGCCTTTCTTTTACCTTGCTGTTTGGGGTTATTTAGCAAAATACGATCTTTTGAAAATGTGAAGTTTATTTGACTACATTTTTGTTTGGGTCATTTAGCATTGAGAAATATTTGAAGCTCTTGAAAAGGATATTTGGCATTGAGATTTTCGAAGGTTGCTGGGCTATCGAGTACTTCTGTTTCTTCTTCCGCGCCAAATTCGATTTCGGTCATGTTTTTTTCGTTGTTGGGACCTCGTTGAAGGGTTTTGAAATCTGTTCTAAATGATGTTTTAGATGATTAATTTGCTTTTCTTATTTATTACTGTTGGAGTCATTTGGCATTCTGAAATGTTTGGAGGCAGTTGGGCTTTCTTTTACCTTGCTATTTGGGGTTATTTGTCTATATTCGATCAAAAGATGTGAACTTTAATTGGCTACATTTCTGTTTGGGGTCAGTTAGTATTGAGAAATGTTTGAAGCTCTTGAAAAGAATAATTGTCATTGAGAATTTTGAAGGTTATTGGGTTATTGGGTTATTGAGTTCTTTTGTTTCTTCTTCTGCGCCAAATTCGATTTCTGGTCATGTTTTTTGCTGTTGGGATCCTGTTGAAGTGTTTTGAGCTGTTCTAAATGATCTTTTAGATGATTAATTTGCTTTTCTTTTTTATTGCTGTGGGGGTCATTTGACATTCTGAAATGTTTGGGGGCAGTTGGGCTTTCTTTTACCTTGCTGTTTGGGGTTATTTGTCTATATTCGATCAAAAGATGATTGGCTACATTTCTGTTTGGGGATAGTTAGCAATAAGACATGTCTGAAGCTCTTGAAAAGGATAATTGTCATTGAGACTTTTGAAGGTTATTGGGCTATCGTGTTCTTTTGTTTCTTCTTCTGCGCCAAATTCGATTTCTGGGCTTTTATTTTTGTTGTTGGGAGGCTGTTGAAGGGTTTTTGGCTACTTCTATTATTGTTTCTACTTGTATTTTTGTTCGATCTTTTGGAAAGGATATTTTGATTTGAGAAATTTGAAGCTTATTGGGCTATCATGCTTCATCACCATCTCATCCTACGGTAGTAGAGTAGCTTGGATGGCCCCTGTGTCTGGCGGCAACTGCTACTTTTATTTCTGTTCATTTTTGGATTTGATTGGAGCCCCTGGATGGTAACCACTGCAGCTTTGCTTCTTCTGCTAGGCTGGCTTCTTCTGCTAGGCTGGCTTGGATTTGTATGGGTCTTTAAACAACTTGGAAGTTTGGAGAATATTTTTTCTTGGAATTTTATGCAGTCTTACTGTGAGGTTTTTTGTGCTATGCATAGTGTGACTATCATTTCATGTACAGCTAGTGTAATTGTCTTTGCAAAATTTTGAGAGATTTGGGTTTTATTTGCAAAATCTGAAAGCTTTGCAAGGTTTCTTTGCAAAATCTGGAGAGATTTGGGGTTTTTAATTGCAAACACTGAGAGCTTTGCATGGTTTCTTTGTAATATCTGGAAAGTGCTGAGGGGGTTCATATGCAAGTTGAGCTATGGATCTCGGTTGGAAGTGCTGAGTGGGCTCGGGTTCCCTGCTATGGATCTCGGTTTGGCCCTTATAGTGGTGTTCTATATGTAAAGTCCTATGTTGGAGGAAGTCATGTATGAATGAAAGCCTTGTACCTACCTCTTTCATCCTCTAATAAAATTTCCATCTTTCTTTCCCGTGGATGTAGGTCATATTGACCGAACCACGTAAAATAATCCGTGTACTTTTATATTTTTTGCAAATTTTTGTTAATTTTATGTTTCAGTTGGATATGATTAAAGTTTAAATTTGAATGTATTTCGTTTCTAATTTGTTTCAAATGTTAGCTGAGTTTTAAATTTCAATATATTTCGTTTCTATATTTGCTTTATATGAAACCATTACCGGATACAAGGTATCATATACTGGATTTTAAAAGAGCAAGTAATGTGACACGAACCCGGAAGAAGGTCTTCAACAAACGACATTCTTTTTAAGAGGCGTGATCGAGAGGACATTTGGTGTTTGGAAGAAAAAATGGATTATACTGCGAGACATGCCCTCGTATCCATTTTTTAAACAGGTGCAGATCGTTATTGCAACGATGACGCTGTATAATTATATTAGGCCTCATCCGTCACGATTTTATATCGATTTCTGCAGTGCAGAAATGAATGAACAAGAAGCAGCTGCACGACGATTAGAAAACCAAATAGGTTCTTTAACAGATGATATCGAGCATCCTAAAATTTTCACTAAGGACGACGAAGGTGCTGAAGAAATTGCACAACTTCGAGAGGAAATAACAAATGCATTGGTTAATATGACATAGACTTGTATCTCGATAGGGAGATTTTATGGTTAATTCTATTTTGACTGTATAAGTAATTTGTCATTCGAGTACTTATCAAAATATGTTTCGTATACCATATGTTCTACCTTTTGAATTAATTACACCATCAATAGGTTTCAAGCATACCAGTTTAGTACACAATTCACCCATGGAAGCTACTCTGGAGCAAACTAAACATTATATTTAAAATGTATTATTAAATTACGTATTTTTGTCATTATAGTAAGAACTGAAATAATTAAATTTCATGTATTTGAAATAAAATGCTCTATTTGTACTTTAAACGTCCCAAATAGTATAACATTTCAAATATATGGGCGATTCTGAATTTAATTAAAAACCAGAGTTTTAAATTTAGACTTTAGTAGTGCCAAAATATTCAATTAATGTCAAATATTCATAATAAATATTATTAAGGTATTTATAAGGAATTAATATTACATATAAATATAATAATTTTAAATTGAATTTAACTGGTGGCTAAGTTATTTTTAAGTACAAGCGTTCTTTATTTTTTTAACAGATTTATCAAACAGGGGCAGTTTGGTCATTCATCCTGAAACAGCTGCCCCACAGCTGTTATCAGACAGCTGCAACCAAACAGACAACCAATTCCTCACATTGCTTTCAGAAGCATTTCCTTAGGCAAACGATTACTGAATCTAGTAAGTAGAAATTGCAGCATCAAACAGGCCCTTAATCTTTACCTCTCTCATGACATATATAACATTTTTGTTCCTTCACACAACATGAGGTATTACCACATTAAAGGCAGTAGGCGGGATGCAGGACTCGTTGGTTTCAGTGTTTTTAAAATTAAGTAAAAAAAATATATTTTTTGTGTATTTAAAAATAGAAGTGTTGCTCTAAAAATTAAATAATAAAATAAAATAAAAAATAGATAAACAAAGATTATTTTTTCTTATTTTCTTAATCAATAATAAAAATAAAAAATTGATCAAAAATAATAATTATGTTATTATTATTATTATTGTTGTTATTATTATTATTATTATTATTTTGTTGTTATTATTTTTGTTAGATATTTACATGAGTGTCCTCGAGATGTCCTTCCGCAGCAAAATTTTCTTTTTTCGCTTATTATTATTATTATTATTATTATTATTATTGGTGTTGCTATTGTTGTAATTGAATGGCAAAAGATTTGTGCCATGCCTTCAACTAGAAGAGTGCAACACGGGAAAGAAAGACATTGGAGAAAATGTTAAAATATGAAATCTGTCGGAGAATTCATATAATAACAAATTTAAGAAATCTATGAGTTGATGTCGGGTCATAATGTGGAATTGTCATGCGTGGTGCTTGAGAGGAGAGTGTAACCCCTCCCCCAACTTAATCCTCCAGCACCCGAGCTTGTGGAAGAATCTCAATACCAATATAATGTTTGATCAATGCCGAGGAACAGACTGCAAAAGAGGCAAATAGAATTGTTCCGCCAATTGACGAATATGTTTTCCTGACATATTATTGGTGCAAAACCTCCCAGGAAGTTCAAGGTTTAATATTTGGAGCCATACAAGGGCTAGAGCTATCCAGATGATCATATTGCGTCCTTTGAGTTAGCTATATATGTCTTCTCAAAATTTATGAACCATTGAAAGTTAAGTTATTTCACACAATCCATAAGGATTCAATCCTCAGATGCTTCAACAGACTCTCCGTCGGGAATATTACTTCCTTCGAAGAGCTTATAAAGTTATTTACGGTGTAGTTCACTAGGGCCCAAAAACCTTGCAAGGATTAGGTACCTTGGTGGCACGTCAAGCAAGGACCAAATTAGAGCATGCAAGAATATGTTATACTAATTCAAAAGGAGATGCTCAAAGTTTGAATCTGGGTGCCGAAGATTCAAAGGCCGCTCTAGCATAAGGGCTGGCAGTTTAAGTATTTCCCGGGTTCCTGAAAATTATAAATTTCAGTCAAACTTCTATAATTGGCCAATGATCACATTGCAACAAAAAAGTATGATAACCCAAATCGAAAGAGGGGCTAATCAAGAGAGTACTACACTTTTTCTTCGGTCTCAAAGAGAATGCCCCATCCCGCAATCATTTTTACTGACACTATCCTATCCTTTACAGAGAATATTTACAATGATGCTATCATTGTTACGACGATGATGAACAACTACCAAGAGTGTAGTATTCTGGTTAACATACATAGCTCTAGGAACTTCATGTTTATAGTAGCTTTCAACAAGTTGAACCTGCCCAGCGATCATTTGGCAACGTCGATTGGCCCTCTATATGGGTTTTCTGGCAAAAAAAGGAGACATTTGAAATAATCGGATTGGATTTCTCCAAGGGAGAGGGAAGCAGTGAATTCACTAATATGGATGATTTCTTGGTATTCGATGCACCACCAGCGTAAAACACAATCTTCAGTCACTAGCTCCACAATAATTTCTGAATAGTTGCATCTGCATAGCATGCGACAGTATTTTTTTCTTGATGAGGGAAATTGTGGCCCTGTTTGAGAAACTAGCGCAATTCCTAAAGTTTTACTTCGAGGCGGTACGGAGCATGAAATAAAGAATGTTGGGCATACAACAACAAAGGGAAGGGTGCCTAGAAACTGAAGAAGCAACCATCAAGATCTCCACAGAGCTCAAAAATCCTGGTAAAGTTTTTATAATTAGTGAATTTTTAAATTTAGGTCACAAAGAGTATTCACCCAAACTCTTGAAGAACTTAGTGACGTTTCTGACCAGTCGACCACTGAGATGTCAAGCATCCCAATAAATGCAAGATATCATCGACTCAATGTCAGTTCATCAGTATGGCCTGTCAAACAAAAGATTTGATTGTCAACCATAAGGTTTTCCAAGCTGATTTGCAAGGAAGTACAGATGCTCAAAGAAGCAGGCTATATATGTGAGGTGCAATACCCCTCCAGGATATATAAGGTTGTCACAGTGTAGAAGTCTAATGGCAACTGGAGAATGTGTGCAGTCTTAAGAAATTTTAACATAACTTCCCCCAGGGATGGCTACTCCTTACAGAGGATCGATGCACTAGTGAACTCTGCAATCGTGCATTCAATCATGAATTTCCTCGATGCTTTCTTCGGCGACCACAAATGCAAGATGCACATGTCCTACGCTGAAAAGATCATTTTATCACCAGAAAAAATAACACTGACGCTACTTTTCAGTGTCTTATAAATATAACATTTTCTAAGAAAAAACAGAAAAAATATTGAGGACTATGTTGACGGTGCTCTAGTTAAAAGTAGTTCGGTCGAACAATATATAAATCAACAAATGAAACCTTCTAGACTCTCAGGAAAAATAATATGAAATCGAATTTGCTAAAATGCACGTTTAGAGCTTAAACCAAGGTACCTCCTAGCATCTGAATGTATATAACCTAATCCCGAGAAAGTAGATGCATTCCTAGGTATGCCTTCTCCCTGGAAAGCATATTTATTTCTAAGTCCGATGATAAATGCACTGCTTTCTTCAAAGTACCGAGGATTGACAATAAATTTGAGTGGTTGGTCCAATATGAGCAAGCCTTCAAATGTTTGAAGTATTCTTTAGTCTCGCCTCTGCTCCTGCAAAGCCCTAAAAGAAAGGAGGAACACTTACTGTATCTGGTAGTCAGGCCATAATCCATTTGTTCAATCTTAATTTGAGAAGAGCTGGGGAAATAATTTTCCCTCTACTACACCAGTCAAGTTCTCAAGAGAGTCGAGGTCAGGTACCTAATTATGAAATAGATAACATTTACTTTGATTATCTCTACTCGCAGACTCTGACTGTATTTTCAACTGCATCTGATCAGACTCATTACTGATCATCCACTCAAGTCTGTATTCACTCATCTGAAACACTCTGATCAGCTACTGAAGTAGGTTTTGGAAATTTGTAAGTATGACATCAGTTACATCCTCTGAATGATAATTAAGGCTCAAGCAATAACGGACTTTCTAGTTGACTTCTGCCAACATGAAGGACCGAGTGAAGGAGCCATAACAGGCAAACACGCTAATATATGTACGTAGATGGAGCTTCCAGTCAAGTAAGTGCAGGATTATGATTGTTATATGTAGTCAAATAGCAGATCATCTCTATCTTCCGATCACCCTAGATTTTGAGCATACAAAAAATCAAGTGTAATATAAAGTGCTAATAGTCGGACTATGGTTAGCCCTCCAAATGGGTTTCTGAAAACTTATGGGTAAGCCAGAATCTCAATTTTTTTTCAATGAAGTAAATAGATAAATCATGGCTCGGGACAAGGTTATTGTCAATTATTTGAATAAGGTAAAGATGCAGATGGGAATGTTTAAGAGCTTTTGAATCAAACATGTTGGATTGGAAAAAATCAAGTGGTTGATCTTCCATTAAGGGAAATATGCTATAGAGAAAAGACGTTACGAAGAATTTTTCAACCAACCATAGGTGGAATTGAGAGCTCAAAACGTTACAGTGAAGCATGTTGGCCGAGTCACATAAGTATATATGTCAAGTAATCATGCAGTTAATGAGTACCATGTATTGATCCTATGATGCACATGAAAAGAATTATTCTAGAGGGAAAATAACTATTTTACTAAACTTTAAAACCTAGTTTAGTATGATCGCAAATAAGAGTTGAATATCAAAAATCTTACTTAAAAGCAAAAATTAATGACATTGACTTTGGAAAAGACAGAAAATAGCGATAATAAATCATAATGTTCTTAAGGGTATGTGAGGATCACGTCCATGAAATTTAGGTGATGCGGTGGCTCGTGATTTTTTTTAGAACTTTCCCTAAGTGATAGTTGTCAAAAGGGATATAAGCTCCTCCAAATGTTTATGTTAAGGTTAAAATAAAGCTAGTATCCATGAAGTTGAGGCTTCCTCACTCCTCATGGCATCCAGTAGATTTGTTCTGATCTTCTTTCTAGATTACAAAACAAGGACAAAATATGCCTATTGTTACCTGAATTTTTTGGTTAACTAATTCATTCTCTGCACAACAAGTATGAGTCACAGATCGTGGAATATGTTAACATCCTAATTGGTTAGATCAGAATTAAATGAAACTCAATGGTTAGCACAACAACTAAAAAAACCCTAATTTTTTAGGAAAAGGATATGGGGAAAGAAATCATCCAAGAAAATAAAAAAAACCACATATTATGAATCACAGAAAATGAGGTGAACTAAAATTGAATCACAGAATTTTAGCTATGAATTTTAGCTATGCATGTTGGATAGAATGCAGAAAAAATATTCCATTGAAATTATCATTGCAAGTAAAATTGAAAAGTAAAAACTTACAAAACATTTCCTTTCCACTTCCACAGCAGCCAAATCCTCTCTCATACAATAAAACTCTTAGAAAATGTAAGAAAATACAAAGAAAAATGTAGAAAACACCCTTAACACCTCAACCCCAAGAGAGGAAGAAAATCCTTATGAAAAAACTCTCTAAAAGCCTCTTTTTTTGCTGCCCAGCCATCTCAAGGTCTCTCTCATCTCAAAAACTGCCCAAAGAAACATTTTTATAGCTTAAACCTTGAATTTGGTGAGAAAATTTCTTGTCGACTTAATTTCTCTCTTTGTTGGTGTGATCACATCAAATTGTGGCCTGGTCACACCATCGTTCTAAACCAAGAGACATGGTCATGCCCAATCCAAGCGTGGTCACGCCGCCTCTCTGTGAATTTGGCATTGTCATGTCGATAGTGATTATATCTTAGTGTTCCTTTAGTGCACTTTTACGTTGATTTTTCTCATTCCAAAATGCACATATTCTACACTTAACCTTCAAAAATTGTACATCCTTGATAAATCAGTAAATATAATAGGTATAATGCGGGGTAAAAAGTAGATGAAATCAAGTAAAACTGACTTATGTCAATTCCCTAAAGTAACATTATTGTTTAATTTGGGCCCCGTAAGAAAAAATATGTACTCCAGTAGGTTTCTAACCTATTCATTTTGTTTATCAAACTCAAATAAAATTTTTTACATGTCATTTCATGATCAATTATTCTTAATGATTTATAATTTGATCTTTTCCTTAATTTCCTTCATTCTGATCTTAGGAAATCTCATTGATGCTTAAAATGGTGAAATTTAAACCATCTTCACTAACCTCAAATATTTTTAAAGAAATTTCAATGGAACCAGCTAACTTAATATTTCTCAAATTTTACCTTTTAAATAACCCCAATAGAGTTTCGCTAAAAGATTAGGAGTAAAATTTATTTCTTATGTTCTACTATATACCCTTGTGGTTCTTTTTTTCTTTTATATTTTTTGTGCTTAACTCAAATTTCTTCTCATGACTTTATTACTTTCTTCACTTCATATTTTTCTTCTTTTCTTTTCTTTTCTTTTCTTTTTCTTTTTCTTTATAGAATTACTATATCCGGTCGATAATTTTTTGTTATTTTATTTTAAGTATGAGAAGGTTAGTGTTTCTATAGAAATAAACTTCAAAATATTTGTTTATTGTCACCCCTTTATGTTATCTTTCCAGTTAAGAATTAAGAAAGTATTAAATTAAATAAAAAAATTATAAAAAAACTTAAAACATCTTTTATTTGCTACATACTATTTTAATTACACATTATTTTAATAATCTTGATATTTATTAAAGTACAGTTTCTAGTTTTTAAGTTTTGAAACCTCATTCTTATATTATTGAGGTTAATCTTTCCTAAATTACATTTTTCCTCTTGCATGTTGAATAAATTAGAATTCCTTGCAAAAGTTAGCTTTTCAACATTTAATCATTTACTGAGTTATGTACTTTTAGGTTTGTAAAATGGTAAATATATTTCCTCCCCAAAAGTTTTTTTTTTCAAAACATGAGTGATATGTAATAATAGTAAACTAAATAACAACAATTAATTGTAATGAAAAATAAATGTAAGAGTAGTCACATGAATCTCAGAAAATTTGATGCCAGAATATATTAGGTATGAAGCATAGCAGTGTATAATCCAGGAAAAGAAATAGTGAAGCATTGCATAATAGAAATTTCACTACATAGATGGGTCAAAACACTTACAATATAACATGTCATATAGAATTAACATGGACAACAACACACAAAACAAAACTCAGACACACTCCAGCAGTTAGAAAACAATGCAGTAGCTCCTCCAAGAAAACAAATCATGTAAGATCAATAAGGATAACTGTCGGCGAATTTTAAATTTAATTTAAATATAGATATAATTTAGAAAGTAGTAATTGATTTTGAAAATAATTTTAAATTTGAAGATTTTAAGATATGAAATCAAACCGATCTCACATCCCAAATAGTTTATATAAACGAGCACCGCATCACAAACCGTGTATCTATCCCTAAGGATAGACACAATCGCTGATGGTGGGGCTCGGTTAAATAAACTAGAAGATTTGTGACATTCGTTTGGTCCGCGAACCAATTTTATAAGCCGACAAATTCCCCGCTTAATATGAAAATATTAAACGAGGTTTATATTACTCGGGTTCTTTAAAATTCCCTATAAGGGCAAGCCCCTATAGTTAATTACATCTTAAGTGACGAGAATCACCTAAGAAAACTCTCGATAATAATCAATAATTCTGCTCTCAAGAATTTCAAAGTTTAAGTTTTCAAAGGATTGAATTTTTTGAATCTCAATAAGGAATGGATCAAGTTTGGAACATTTTATTTTGGGAATTCAAAGGAAGAAAAGTAGTAGAAATTACGGATTCGAAGTGAACTTCGATAATCTCCCGACTATCCTATTGTTTGGCTTGGATTTAGGAAAGTCCTAATGTTTATTTAGTATTTTGATCCTACCAATTTTAATTAGTTGGGACTTATATTCGTATGATAAAATCATACAAATAGCCTCGAAGATGTGAGGGTTTATATCGTATCGGACGACTACCTCGGAAATCCTAAGACCGGTTAGGGCTTAATTTACATGATATGATCATGCAAATGCCTAACGAAGAGTTGAGGATTTATGTTGCCCTAAGCAAACTACCTCGAAGTCCTATGGCTTGGTTATTTAATTCTAAGAAAGTTTTGCGATGTAGATTTCAGCTTTGCTGACGACGATGGCCGTGCCTGCCCACCATGCTCCGAGCTCCTTGTTGTTGCAGAGGTTTAGTTTTAGAAGTCATAAATCGGGAGATGAGAGAAGTGTTTGGTTTAAAGAAAGTCTTAATTTCCGTGTGTTTTTAACATTTTAATTAAAACGGATCTTAAAGTTGATTAAACGAACCGATTAAGATCCCACGGTTCCGTCATCCCGGCACCGTTCTTTTCATCGAATTCACTTAGTCCGGATGAATTTGCTAAACTCAACTAAATGAGTTCCGCACTTTCATTTGGACCGTGGGAAATCCCGTTAGCAACACGTGGGTTACATCATCCGAGGTATTCCCGATCATTCAATGAGACGTTTTAATTTAGTTGTAGTTGTAGCTTTGTTGTTCCGTTTGTGATTAAATTTTGAGTTGTCTTATATTTTGAAATGTTGTGGCGGTGAATTTTATCTTGCAATGACTTTTAACTTAGTTTTGGTTTTAGTTTTAGGGACTATCCTAAAGGTGTGGGTTTTCATGCAACGATTGTTTTATCATGCGAGAAAAGTAAAGTGCATTTGCAATAAAGTAAATTGCAAGAAAGTAAATTGCAGGAAAGTAAATTGCGATAAAATAAAAGCGTACCTGGAGGGTCTTCCCGTCATTCCAAGCTGCACTTAAAACACGATTAGAACATTTAAGCAAGTTCCTAGGTAAAGCTAAGGTAAGGGTTATGGTTTTCTACCAAATTCCTAATCCTATAGCTAGTCATTTCCTATGACGTCTAGGTTCCTTGTGTTTTTGGTTTGAAGACGATTTTCTTCATCAAAGAACAATTAAGTTCAATTGTTCTTATAAATATCTTATCATATTGAGGAAGTGCTTAAGAAGAATCTTAAACATCTTTTCAATATTTCTAGGATTGTTTTAAGTCCAAATGAATTTAATTATGTAAATGAATCGATCGTCCGAGGTTTTCAAGTTTTGTTAACTCGCTCGATGAACTAGGATATTTGAATGTCCTATAAGTGAAGTAACATTTCATTTAATATTCTCGTTTAGGAGTTATGATAACTAAAGCTTTTGAGGGTAAATTGGTGTTCAAATGGTTTGTGATTTAAGCTTTAATTTCAATCGAAGGGTTTAAATTTGGAATAGTGTTCAAGTTATTTTAGGCTTATTTCTTTATGTCTTAGGTGATGTTATTTAATTCAACTTAATTTAATTTAATTTAATTTAATTTAATTTAATTCAATTTAATTTAATTTAGTTTGATTTGATGTTACATTAAATTAATTTGATTCAATTTAATTTTTTTAATTTAATTTGATTTAATTTAATTTAATTTAATTTAATTTAATTTAATTTAATTTTTTATTTAATTTAATTTAATTTAATTTAATTTTTAATTTAATTTTTAATTTGATTTAATTTGATTTAATTTAATTTTTTAATTTAATTTTATTCATTTTAATTTTAATTAAAACTTTAAAAGAGTTCAATAATTTAATTTTAGTTTAATGATTAAGTCTTTTAATGTTTTAAATTTGAATTATCATTTTAATTAGGAATTAAACATTAATGAAATGATTAATTTAGGGATTTTTTTAAATTAAAGAATAAATCTCTTCCTAATAATATCCCTATTTTAATAATTCCAATTTTATTATTCTTCCAAATTTAATCAATTATTTAATTAAAGTTTAATCATTTTAAATTGCTTAATGGGTTTCTACCCTTCAATTATTAAATTTCAATCATCCAAATCAGATTAGGATCAAATATTTTACTTGTTAATTTTTTATTAAACCTAAAGTTTTAATTAAGGATTAAAAAAAAATTAATTACCACTTTACCCTTTAAGCTTAATAATTTCATAACTCACTAAATTGAACTCAAATGAACTTGAAATTTTTATGTGACTTCACTCATATGTCAATAAAGACATGAGAGGAGAAAATGTGATTTTTCTGTTTTTAATTTATTTATATAATTATTTTTGGTAGAAAATAGAGATTTTCAAGGAAAATTTAATAACATGACCAAGGGAAAGTTTCTGTCCTTAAGAAAATTAGGGGACATTCCTAATGACCAGGGGACCACTTGGACCAATTTTGGTGATTTTTTGAATTATATTATTTTTATTATAAATATTTTAAGTTCTGGAGTGTTAATTAATTTTAAAAATAAAATAAATGTTGAAAAATGAATTTTATGTTTTTCAAAAATCTCTCTGATATCAAGGAAATCAGAGAAGCAAATTTTGCAATTTTCTGATTTTTCTATGATTTATTATAATTATTTTAGTGAAAATGCTAGAAAATACATTTTTTAATTTTAAAATTACCCTAGAGCTTTTAAAAATTAATATCTCACCAAATAGGCCTAAGAAAAATATATGGGGTTTGTTCCTAAGTGATTAAAATTCAAAATGTGACGTTTTGGTGAATTTTATTATTTTTGTGATTTTTATTATTTTTTAATTATTAAAAATATTAAAATAATATTAAAAATCAACTTTTTTAGAAAATTGAAATTTTAATTTTCTTAAATTCCCCTAATATTAGAGAGGCTCCAAAACCAATTTGGTGAATTTTTGAAAGATATTTTGAAAGTTATGAATTTTTTAAAGTTTAAAATGACTAAATGGCTTAATCAACCCATTTAGTAGAGGCTAACCAAGTCCAATTGACTTCAAAATTTTATGGTGGGTTCTTCTGATCCTACAGGTCAATGGAGAATTGATTTGAAGTCAATTTGATGTATGGTTAACTCTAATTAATTAAAGTCCAATTTTGGGTATTTAAGCCAATTAGGGTTATTTTGAGTGAACTAACTCAAGTCCTATTTTTCCTAGGGTTCTCTGGTCATAAAGAACATCACCAAATTTTTCTAGAATTTATTTCACAACATGCTATTTATTGGAATTAAAATACTCAAAACAGTGACATGAATTTGAAAAATCAATAACTCTTCATAGGGATGGCCTCTGACTTTGGAAAATTCAGGGAATGTTCCCAAATTCAGAGGCTTCAAAAGCCCTATGGTCTCATGCCATGGTGAATTGTATACATGCATGGAGAATTAAATGTATGCAGAGAGTAAATAAATTATAAAAAATAAAATACTTGATGAAATTAAATGATTTCTTTTTCACATTATTCTCCTCCGTTCACTGAGCAAGATGGTATTTTTATTTTATTTTTCTCGATTTTCCTACACAAAGTTATGAATTTTTGAAGTTTAGGGAATTAAATAAATAGAAAATATCCCTAATTTTCTATTTATCCACGCGGCGCCGCGTCATCCTCGGCATCTCCGAACGCACACGCGTCGCGATCCCATTCGACGCCGCCATCCGAGTCAGCGCTCCAGGGGCCCGCTGTATCGCTCCGTCTTCTGATCCGACGCGATCCTGGTCGTCCGTCCGCGCGTGTATTAAATGGACGGCATCCGTTCATCGTCCCCAAGTGTCCTCACCCGAGAGCCGTCCACACTAAATCCCTAATATCTCACTCGATACTCAATGGATTTTCATGTTCTTATGCTCTATGGATTCGTCTTGAGGAGACGAACACATCTATACGGTTATCATGCATTGAAATTGAAGCATTTGAAATGGAGAATCTCCAGAAGCTCGGGATGAAGAATTAGCTCATACCTTTGCTCAGAGAAGTGTGGCTTCGATCTGAGAGTTGTTGCACTTTCGATTGGATCCTAAGCAAGCTCCGGATGAAGTCTCCCGGTCCGGTGAATTGTCCAGGTTGGACTTCGACCATAGCTCGATCACAAAGCTTGGAGGCTCGGAGCAACCTGGGTGGCCCGGAGATGGGGCTTTTGTTGGTGGACACCTTCCCTTGGTCCGGTGAAGGTGTAGAACCAATCAATTTGGGGATTGGCTCACTGTGGAGAAGTGTCCTAGTTTTGGGTGGAATTTCAGTTGGGAAATCGAGTTTTATCGATGGGATTAGGGCAAATCGACACCTGGGATCAACTGCTCTAAGGGTGGAGAAGGGTCTGGAACAATTTTGGCAGAGTTTCGGCAAGGTTTGTGCAACTCTCTTCTCATGACCGTGAGGGGGTCGGGTTTAAATAGAGGTGGCTGGAGAGCCTCCCAGGGATGGCCAAGGGTTGGGATCAGCTGCTCTGGTCATGGGAAGAACAGCCATGGTGGCCATTGAGCATGGGGCAGCTCAGCAAGGTGGAATTCCAAAGTTGGCTCACATGTGAGCTCTCGGGTATGGTGTTTTCCGGCGATCCGGGCGGCTGGCCTGCAGGCATGGGTCACCATCTCGACCGAGGAGGTCGTGGCTTGGCAATGGTGAAGTCAATCGGGCTTGGACATGTGTAAAGTGTTTGGATTAAAATGGTATGGGGGAGAGGCCACTTTGGCTTCGAAATTGGTCAACCTATTGGTTTGGGTTGGGTTCACCTCCCCATGGTCGGTCTTGGGCCGAGAAGATCGGCTAGAGCTAGTCGGTCAAGAGGTGGTGATGTCCTTATCCAAGAATATTTGGATTAAATCTTGGTTAAGTGGAAACATGCTTAAGGCTAATGACTTTTAGGAGATGGTTAAAGGACCTCCTCCTTTTGCCATTAATGGCATGGTCACATGCCAAACTTTCATGGCTTCATATGGCTTGTGAATGGCTCATCCTTGGCTCCATTTGGCTTGGGAAAAGCTTCGGTCAATTTCATAAAAAGGGATTTAAGAAAATTTTGATATTTTGATGGGAATTTGTATGGGGCTTGATTTGGAATTGTTTAATTGATGACTTTGGAACTTAGGGACAATTTTGATTAAATGGATGATGAGGGGAAGTGCCATGTGGGCTCTGGATGAATTTGGGCTTTTGAATTCGAAGGAAGTGGGCTTTTAGGAAAGTTTAAGGGGAAATGGGCTTTTTTGATTTTAGGATGGGCATTTGGGTAAAGATTTTGTGAAGGGCCTTGTCAAATAAATGTCATAATTGGTTTAGGGATGTTCTATGAAGGGCTTGGAGTCAATTTGGTGTGATTTGGAGTTGAATTGGTTTGAATTTGGGTTTATTTGGTAAGTGAGCCTATGTAGGTCAAATTGGGCTAACTTGGGCCAATGTTGGGCTAGGGTTGAAATTGATGTAAAATTAATGTTGAGAAATATTTATGGGAGTGTTTCAAAGGGGTTTTGACTTTGGTTGGGCTTTGATTTTGGGGTTTGGGCTCATTTGGGTTAGGTTTGGGTTTAGGTCAAAAATGGGCCTTTTAGCTTTGGGTTGAATTTGAGTGGGGTTTGGATCTAAATTTTGGGCAAATCATGTTAATGTTTTGTTTGTGGGAATGTTAAGGAAGATTTAGAAAAGATTTGGGGTTAATTGGAGTTGAATTGGGTGAGTTTGGGTTAAGTTTGGGTCATGGGTCCAAATTGGGCTTTAAGGCCAAAAGTGAAATTGGATCCAAATGTCAATCAAATTGAGCTTGGATTTGGTCTAGATTGGTGTTGGGGATGTTGAATTGAAGTTTAGAATTGAATTGGACCAGAATTTAGGTCAATTGGGTAGGTTAGGTTTGACATTGGGTTTACTTTGGGTTAAAATGGGTCAAATTGGGGGTTTTGATAAAAGTGGGGTAAATTGACCAAATTGGCCCATGGTGTAGTTGAACAAAATGAAATTGGGAATATTTGGGATTTTCTGGAATTTTCTGGGAATTTTATGAATTTTTGGATT
Source organism: Papilionanthe hookeriana x Papilionanthe teres (assembly GCA_022702705.1). Classification (NCBI taxonomy): domain Eukaryota; kingdom Viridiplantae; phylum Streptophyta; class Magnoliopsida; order Asparagales; family Orchidaceae; genus Papilionanthe; species Papilionanthe hookeriana x Papilionanthe teres. The sequence continues at coordinate 36,785,589 of CM040435.1, read as the reverse complement.
TTTTGCTAAGAGGGGTATTTTGGGTATTTGGAGGGTATTGGGAGGTATTTTGGAATTTTTGGTATTTTTGGTTATGGATGATCAATTTGAGTGATGTGGAAATGTTTGGGATTGGTTTTGAGGAATTTTGGGTGATTTGGAGATTTTTGGAAAATTTGGGTAATTTCGAGGGCATTTTGTAGAGCTTGGCAGGTGTAGGGTCCCGGGGTCGAAATTGAAAATTTGGAAAATTGAAGATTGGGTGAATATAAGTGGAATAAAATCATTTTGGTTGAGCCATGAAGTCACATCAAGCCCAGATGAGCCATGAAGGGACTCATTTGAGGCATTCACTATGTTGTTCCTAACCCTCTTAGCCAAGGGCTTAGGGGTTAAGGACCATCCATGTGAATCACTCACATGAGTCGAGAGGTCAAATTGGGTATGGGTGTGTTTTAGGAGGTGTATGGAAGTGTAGTGTATGAGTGTAGTGTGTGTGTAAGTCAGCCCCTTCATCGACTGAGGCCACCTAGTAGGCGGTCCTAAGGCCAAAGAGTCCTATAAGAACTCATCCTTTAAACTTCCACACTTGATTTCAACCCTCTAGTGTGATTAGGGGTCTACAGTCAAGTTTGTGGAGTTTGCAGGGAGTTAAGAAGTGGTTTGAAATTCTAGATGGTGGATCCCAATTCTAGTCCTCTAAGATAGTCAAAGGAAAAGCCTAAGGCTAGATCCTAAGTACTAAAGAGAAGAAGAGAAGACCTCATCAAAAATGAGGTCAACAAATGGACCCCCAATAGGTGTGGTGAGCCGACGGAGCACACCGCGCGTATTGGTGTTGACCGAAGCGATCAACAAAACCAACACGGATGTCCAAGTAACAAACTTAGGACGAAGTAGAAGAGCTTCGCCGGGGAGTGTCAAGTATATCTCCGGAACCGGAGATTCTCGAACTCTCGCTGAGGAAAGGAAAAGGAGGTGAATCCCAAATCACATGATCTGGGAGAATTTCGATTTAGATTTTATTTTGTTTCATGTTCAAGTCATGATGTGTGAGTTTAGATTTCAATTTGGAGTTTCAATTTAGATTGAAGTTTTGTTAAGATTAATTTTGAAGGGATTTGATTTGAAATGAAAATTGGAATTTTGAAGTTTTAGATGTAACATCTTCAACCCCAAAAGAAGATCGAATCGATTGGATTGGATCATTACAATGAGGAAAGATCTCGCAGTAATGCGGTATTGGATGTAAAATCCTTAACTTCAAGAGTTTGATTTTGATGTATTTCATTGCGATATGGAAATGATCCTAAAGCAATGCGGTCTCGGATGTAAAATCCTTAACCCCGGAATTTGATTTGATGTATTTCAATGCAACAGGGAAAGAATCCTAAAGCAATGCGTCTTGGATGTAAAATCCTCGACCCAAAAGTTTGAATTTGATGTATTTCAAAGGCAATAGGAAAGAATCCTAAAGCAAGTGCAGTCTTGGATGTAAAATCCTCCACCCAAAAGTTTGAATTTGATGTATTTCAAGTGCAATAGGGAAAGAATCCTAAAGCAAGTGCAGTCTCGGATGTAAAATCCTCGACCCAAAAGTTTGAATTTGATGTATTTCAAGGTGCAATAGGAAAGAATCCTAAAGCAGTAAGGTCTTGGATGTAAAATCCTCGACCCAAAAGTTTGAATTTGATGTATTTCGATGCAATAGGAAAGAATCCTAAAGCAAGTGCATTCTTGGATGTAAAATCCTCGACTCAAAAGTTTGAATTTGATGTATTTCAAGTGCAATAGGGAAAGAATCCTAGCAAAGGCAGTCTTGGATGTAAAATCCTCGACTCAAAAGTTTGAATTTGATGTATTTCAGTGCAATAGGGAAAGAATCCTAAAGCAGTGCAGTCTTGGATGTAAAATCCTCGACCCAAAAGTTTGAATTTGATGTATTTCAGAGCAATAGGGAAAGAATCCTAAAGCAGTGCAGTCTTGGATGTAAAATCCTCGACCCAAAAGTTTGAATTTGATGTATTTCAGAGGCAATAGGGAAAGAATCCTAAAGCGATGCGAGTCTCGGATGTAAAATCCTCAACCTCAAAAAGTTGATTTTGATGTATTTCAAAGGCAATAGGGAAAGAATCCTAAAGCGAATGCAGGTATCGGATGTAAAATCCTCAACCTCAAAAAGTTGATTTTGATGTATTTCAAAGGCAATAGGGAAAGAATCCTAAAGCAAAGTGCAGTCTCGGATGTAAAATCCTCAACCTCAAAAAGTTGATTTTTTGATTGGTAATCGATTTTGTAAAGATTTGTAGTGTTGATTTGAAAAGTGTGGAATTTTGGTGTTTCGAGAATTTCATGAAAGTTGTAAAAGACTTTCATGGAAGGAAATAGATTAGGAGGGAATATGTAGATGTTACATATCCCATTCGAAGAGTTGATTGAAAGTTGTCTGGTTTGGATTGAATGTAATTCCTCGCCATCGGATTCGATCCGTGTCAATGGAATCAACCGCTTCCTTCCCGTACAAGGAGAGAGTAGAACGGGTTGGACTTCGGATTTGGAAGGGTAAGTTTGAATTTGATCGAGGTTTGATGTGAGATCCGGAAAGATCGAATTTGAAATTTGAAATTTGATTGAGATTTGATTTGAAATTTGGAAAGATTGAATTTGAAATTTGATTGAGATTTTGTGGTCATTTTGTTTGTCTTTTATCGATTCAAATTTTATTTTATCGTGAATTTGGAGTTTATCATTTTTTTTTAAATTTTAAGGAAAGTTTTCTTTTATTCTTTTCGTTTCTTTTCTGTTCTTTGTTCGAAGTTCATTTAACTTTTAATGGCGTTTCCCAATCAATTTGCACAAAAGAGGTGAAGGCCAAAATTGTGACATGGTCACTTTCATTCCAATCATGTTGAAGATACATCGTACAACTTGATCTGGAATACATCTCATACAATCCATATAGACTCAAAACGGACTATGTATGATCTTTGTCGATTCATCCAAAAAGGTATCTGTCAAAAATCCATGTCTGAATAGTGAGGTACATGGTCAATAACATCACCTTCCAAGCCATCCTTGGCAAGGATGCCGTATGGATGTACATTGGAGGTGTGATATTTTCCATGTAACTCACGAGCTCGTAAGGCCGGAGGCTCTCTAGCTCCGGGTCCGGCTGGAAATGGTAAGGTGTCTTCCTCGTCGTCCATCCTTCGAAAGTAACCGAGATCCGCTTCACCGGTACTCCTGGTATGCAATGCTTGGCGATATCTCGCTCCGTTGCCCTTCAATATCATGACGGAACCTACCGGTAATGGTATCTTTACCGACCCTCGGAACTCACTCGGGCCTCGCTATCCGGAGGTCGGATCCGAACATGATATTACACTCGTTCGTAAAAGAAACCGTGCAGAAAGGTCCGACAAAGTCGTGGTGATCTATGTGCGGGGGTATACGATCACCCCGCTTGTAGATGTTAATAATGCAAGCTATTGGGTATGCAATCCGCCGGCAGTACCCTCCATGTTATCAATCTCTTTACCATTCTCTTGATGACTAATGGCATCGGATCCACTTGCCCATGACGGAGTATTCCCGGTGGGTTTCCCTTCCCGTCCTCCGCAAAGTTGTAACAACATCCACATTGTATTGTGATTCTTCCCTTCCCCGGCATCCATCTCCGGGGTTCGAGTATGTGTTTTCCCTTAGGCGGCCCGCTCGGCCCATTCTTTTCAAATCCCCGATGCAATCCACGATTCTGCTGCTGTTCATACTCCGAGAATACGTCCGTATGTAGCTCGAGGCCCTCTAAGTATATTGATTCTTCCGCCTTTAATTCTCTCGAAGTATTCAAAGGTTTTCTTTTCAACATTCTCGCATTCTCTCCAGCCTCGTATTCCGGAATGATCCGCAGATGGAGAGGCCTCGGTGACGTATCGTGGGATATATGGCTCAATCCCTTCACGTTCTCCCGCATACCTTGGCTCCTCGTGGATGATGCCCGTCGGGACATCCCCCGGGTTGCTTCGCAACAAGGTCATGCATCATCGGTGGTTCTATCCGGTGGCGTGGTAGCCTTCTTTCTTCCGATCTTCCGGAGATTTCCCCGGTTCTTTTCGTTATCCTAGGAGCCGGCCTCCTTTCTTCGAGTTCCCGGTGAACCGGTGTCCTCGAAGTGTATGCACCGACATTAGCAACCTGTCTCGTCGTCGCTGGTCCGCAGCTAGTTTTGTTAACATCTTACGGATACGGCGATTCTTATTTCTTCGTTGCGTTGCCGTGAGAGTAGCTCTTCGAACTTCTTGAATCTCTGTGGGCGCGGCGCTGACAAGCCTGCCTTCTGCTGTAGCGACTACAGACTTCATTTTCTTATCTTCTTCAATGTTTGTCTTTCTTTTCTTGTTGCTGGATTGGTGGCTTGGGCCACCCACTTTCATCACCTGTCCGTCCGGGCAGTTCTTCTCGGTCAACCGGGACCCGGTCACTTTCCTCGTATCGTAGGCTCGTCGGTGCGAAATCCGAGTCAATCTCGATTATCGCTCCATCTTTCATCCTCTTTTCATCGAGTGCAAGGCTTACGCCATTCTTAAAGTTCGGGACCAACCGCCCGTTCGACATTTCCCTGCGAAAAGACAAGGAAAAGGATCAGGGGCTGTACTAAGAACAAGAACATTAAGAAAATGTTTATTAAAGACAAAATTTTTTATTAATTTTGTATTTCAATTCAACAGGAATGAAATGGGATAAGATCAGGAAAGAGATTTTGATTTGGAAGAGAGAAAACAAAGAAAACTTTATTATCATGATTTTATTTATTTTAGCACATTTTTTGTTATTTTTGGGTTCGGACCCAGTCATAAGTAATTACTTCGCCCTTGTTTCTTAGGAGTCGAAGAATTCATTCCTTCGAAACATCAGGTAGCGTAGTACTTTTTCAAGTATCGTCCATTGATCGGAAGCATATGTCGTTCTCCTTGGCAGTTTACTAGCTGGTAAGAACCTCCTGAGTATACTGCTTCAACCACAAACGGTCCTTCCCAAGTGGGTTCAAATTTTCCTCCTATCTTGCGGTGTGCAAGAATAGGTCTTTTGAGAACGAGAACTAAATCACCAACTTTGAAGGTTCTTGGGCGGACCGAGTCCGTCATGAGCTTGGACCATCTTAGCTTGGTATAGTTCTAAATTCCGTTGCGCCGCAAGTCTTTTCCTTCCAGTGCTTTCCAATTCTTCTAATCGTAATCCGGCATTCTCTTCGTCGTGAGTTTGTTTGCAATCGCAATCCAGGTGAAGGAAGTCGGACTTCTAAGGGTAACATCTGCCTCGGACCCATACACCGAGAGCGTAAGGTGTAGCTTGAGTAGGAGTTCTGAAAGTTGTCCGGTAGGCCCATAAGGCTTCTAACAACTTCTCGTGCCAATTTCTCTTATTATCGTCCAAGGTTTTCTTTAAAATTTGAACGAGAGTTTTATTAAAAGCTTCAGCAAGGCCGTTTGCTCTTGGGTAGTAAATCGTTGAATATCGCCGACCGATTCCATGTCTCCCGACAAAATTGTTGATTTGCGTACTTCCGAATGCCGACCCATTATCCGAGATGATTCCGCGCGGCACCCCGAAACGGTAGACAACTTGGTTCTCGAAAAATTGTAGTACGTGATGTGCTTTCACTTCTCTAAGTGGAACCGCCTCGCCCACTTGGAAAAGTAATCCGTAGCCGCAAGGATGAAGCGATGTCCTTTCGACGACGGTGGTTCTATCGGACCCACTATATCCGTGCCCCAACATTCAAATGGCCACGATGCAATTGTCGGATGTAGCACATTTGGAGGTTGGTGTAGAACCACTCCGTGCACTCGGCACCGATGACGGCTCTTGGCGATTTTCATGCGGTCGGTCATCATCGAGGGCCGTAGTACCCTAGTCTTTTAATTTTCATTTTCATCTTTGGACCCGACCGGTGAGCGCCACGGAGTCCCGAATGTATCTCTTTAACAATTTCACGAGCCTCGGACCCGCTTAGGCATCTTAGCCACATCCGATCAAAAGACCTCTCCGTATAATATGTTGTTTATTAATGCATAAGACGAGTTCTTTTCTTGATCCGATGGGCTAACGACCTATCATCCGGTAGTTTTCCCGTTTGCAAGTAATCTATTAATGGTTGTCGCCAATCTTCCGTGTTTTCCGTCATCGCTACAATCGATCCTTTTTCCTTTTCCGATTTGTGTATCGTGTCTATGTCGAGCCGTGATAGGACCCGACGTCCGTGAATTGACACTTCCATCGATTCATCTTGCAAACAGGCAAATTCTTTTGCGAGACGAGCTAGCGCATCCGCTAAAGCGTTTTCTTTCGGGAATTTTGTAGATTGTCACATTCGGAATCTGTTCCAACAACTCGTATGGCATACTCGGAAGTATTGCTCGAGTCTTGGTTTTAAAATTCTGTACTCGTCCGGCGATCCGTTGAATGATTAATTACGAATCCCCGTAGATGTTGATGTCCGTTATACCCATTCAAATAGTTAATTCCAGATCTCCGTTATGAGGGCTTCGTATTACGCTTCGTTGTTCGTACACGGCTCCGTCAAGTGGTAGGAGTATCTTAACATCCCCCGCTCCGGTGTTATAAAGATTAGCCCGATTCCCGCCTTACCAGGCACTATCACTTGCGATTCTTCGTCTTTGTGCGCCGAAGATGCTCCGTCGAAATATAATTCCCAACGTCGATCATCAAGGTCTTCTAGGTTCATTATTTGTTCATCCGCGGATCGTCATTGAGAGGAGATTCGCCGCAAAGGGTGTGCCGCAAGGAAGTCTGCTAAGACTTGTCCCTTTACGGCACGAAGAGGCACGAAAGTTATATCGAATTGCAATAATATCATCGACCATCCGGCAAGTCCGCGGAAAGCGTTGGACGAGTCATCAAGTATTGCAATGGATTAAACTTCGAGATCAGGTTGACCTTATGAGAAAGCATGTAATGCCTGAGCTTTTGAGCGGCGAAGATCAAGGCCAAACAATGCTTTTCAATTGCGGGATACCTTATTTCCGTCGGCAGTAAACGACGACTTAGGTAATAAAGAGCATTTTCTTTACCCTCATCATTGACCTGGGCTAACAGGGCTCCGAGAGAGTCGTCTAAAGCCGCGGTATAAAGTATTAGCGGTCTACTCGAGATCGGGGTCGCTAAGACAGGAGGTGTCATTAAGTATTGTTTAATGTCCTCGAAGGCCCTCCGGCATTTCTCTTCCCAAATAAATTTGGCGTCCTTTTTAACTAGTGCCGAGAAAGGCTGACACCTACCTGACAAGTTTGAGATAAAGCGTCGAAGATATGCCAACTTCCCTTGAAAAGATCGTAGTTGTTTTAAGGTTCTGGGAGGTGGCATTTCTAAGATGGCTTTAATCTTTTCCGGGTCGATTTCAATTCCACGATTTCGGACAACGAATCCTAAGAATTTCCCGGAGGTGACGCCGAAGGCGCATTTTAAGGGATTCATTTTAAGGTTAAATTGTCTTAATCGTTCGAAAACAATTCTCAAATCATACAAGTGGTTTTCCTTTACTTTGCTTTTGATGACCACATCGTCCACGTAGCATTCAACTTGATTGTGGATGAGATCATAAAAATTCTTGTCATCGCTCTACGGTAGGTTGCTCCTGCGTTCTTCGGTCCGAATGGCATCACCGTGTAGCAATATACTCCGATCGGCGTTCCGAATGCCGTAAGTTTTTCATCTTCCGAGCCATTTTTATCTCGGTTGTATCCCGAAGATCCATCCATGAACGAGAATATTTCATGTGTCGAAGCAATGTCGATCATTAATTCGGGATCGGTAGAGGGAATTCATCTTTCGGGCATGCCTTGTTTAAATCTCCGAAATCCACACAAATTCGATCCGACCATTCTTCTTCCGACTGGTACCACGTTGGCTAACCAAGTCGGGTATTGTTCTTCACGGACAAATTTAGCGTCTATTAGCTTCTTAACTTCAGCTATGACTTGTTGTTCGATTTCTAGCCGCATTCTTCTGGGACCTTGTCTGACTGGAACAGAAGCAGGATCCACCCCTAGCTTATGGATTGCGACCTCTGGAGCTAATCCTGGCATCTCATCGTAGCTCCAAGCAAAACAGTCTTTAAATTCCATTAATAACTTGATTATTTCTTCTGAGTCTTCTTTATTGAGTAAGGAGCTAACAAAGGTAGGTCTAGGCTCTTCGCTAGTACCTAAGTTAACTTCCGTTAACTCATCTATCGTAGATTCGATTTCTTCTTCGAATTCCGGTGGAGCGTCTCCAATTTGTAAATCTTCGAGTTCGTCCGTAGTTTCCATGCGTTTTCATTAGATTCGCAAGTGACAACCAAGCAAAATTCGAGTATCATCAACTCGATCCTACCGTGCCGAATCCGAGACCATGCTTTCGAGTTGGGTGGACGACCGGAGTTATTCCATAAATTTTCAAAACGTTGTGATCGACCTTTTGTCCATTTTCGAGGTAAGAAACCACGCCGAATTAAATTTTGAACACAGGGAGAGTACCACTCAAAAGGCAATTCCATTAATTCGATGAAGTAGCATCTTCAAGTTGTACATTATTTTCAGCTTTGGAGGAAGGAGCACCACGGTAGAATTTGATGGGTTTTGCACCACCGCTACGTACCTCTTTGACCTCCATACCCTCGATCTTATTAGAATGGATCGGGGTCAGGGTCATAGTATGTACATAGTGGTTAATCTTCTCGTACATCGATTTATATTCTTCGTTTCTTTCATCTTCAATAGGGATTTTGAATTGCGGCTTCTTTCGACTTATTGTCGCTGCTTCTTGTTCGATTTCTTTTTCTTCTTCGAACTATCTTCCCAATCGACATTGATGGTCGGTTTCCTCCGTCCAATCGTCCTAACGTCTCTACCACGACCTCGTCCCCGGCCTCGACCTCGGATGCGAGTTGTGGAGAAACCTTCACCATCTCGCCGTAAGGGAGTGGTGAGTGACCGTTGGACTAGAACTTCGGGTTCTTCGTTGTCCCGAACTTTCTTTGCTTCATTTGTTATGGTATCTCCGGAGAAGATCGTTTTCTTCGGTGGTGCATAATAAGCCGCATCCTCGTGGATTCCAATTTCATGTACGGAGAATGGTTGTAAGTCACCTTTGATGCACTCGTTCCCCTCCATCGTAGTATTTGATGCACCGATGTAGAGATGATGGTACCATCCTCGTTTTCATGTATCCATGGTCGGCCCGAGAGAGCGTTGAACGACGTTTCTGAATCAATTATGTGAAATTTCACGGTTGTCTTTGCTAAGTCACCGGTCTTCATTACACAGTGTTATTGAGCCGAGGGCTCTTTCTCCTTCTCGGTTGAATCCTCTTAATAACATTTTGTCCGCCTCGAGCTCGCGAGCATCAATTTCCAAGTATGCTAGCGTTCGAAGATTCATTATATTGATTGATGCTCCCGGATCCACCAATACTCGGAGAGTGTAAATTTTCCGATTGTAATCGAAATGTACAACGGTCGGTTGTGATCTCGCCGTTCCAAGTAGTAGGTCATTGTCCTTGAAGGTAACACCTCGTTGTTCCTTTAACGAGCAAACCTCATCTAAGGAATCTTCGGCCATTTGAGCTAAGCAAATTTCCGGATCAAGTAAGGCCTTGATCAGAGCTTCTCTCATCTCCTTTGATAAGATGAGAGCATCATAAATGCTCAGCTTGGCCGGTAGTTTCCTAAGATGGGCTAGCACGTTGTAGTCCACTTTATTTTCATGTGTCTCTCGCTTCTTCTCGAATGGGTATTTCTTCTGCTGGGGTTGGTTCTTCTTGAACAACCACCTGCTTTCCTTTGTCCTTTGGACCCATTCTCGGAGGTAGAACTCTTCCACTTCTTAAGTTGACTTCTGTGATTTCTTCTAAGTTTAGCATTGAGTTTGCTGGTGTCTCCTTCTGAATTGGAATGACAGATTCTTCAGGATTAGCTTCGGAGTCTGAAGGCTCTAACTCTATTGTGACTGGAGCTCCTCGAAACTCGCAAATAGATTCGTTGCTTGTTGAACTCTCGTAGCCTTCTTGGTGGATGTCTTCTTCATCATTGTGATCGTCGAGATTGTGTATGATTCGAGAATTGTTATTTGTATCGGAATCGACGTCCGGATTAGGTTGATTGTCGCTAGTTACGTAATCGTTAGAAATAGTCAAAACGTAGCCAACGCCATAACCCTCATCATTATAAGATTCCACCGGAGTGAGTAAATAATCATACGGAGTCAGGGGTTCGAGGGATTTCTCCCCCGAATCAGAAACAACTATCCTAGGATAAGCAGCCCCTAGTCTAGCCTTAGGTGCCTCGGTCTTCTCTTCTTCGTCAATTTTCTTCTTTTCTTCAATCGTCTCCCGTTGAGGTGGTTCTTCTATCGCAAGTGATAAGCATCGGCTAACGTGTTTCGAACTCCGAATTGAAGCTCGCACCGAAGCGGCTTGGATGCTCGTCTAAAATCTTTTTCGAAGATCTCGTCCAAGCGGTAGTCCATCCATCGTCGGTCGTATAGGGATCTATCGGAATGATGGGATCGGCCGAGACAACATTGACGGAACCTCCTTTCGGGGTTCCTTCATGTACTCCTTCGGATCGTTATATTCCCTTTCCGCAGGTTGTCATTGAGCCAACTTTTGAAGGTAATACAATCTTCTATCTTGTGCCCAAGCATCCGGTGGTAAGGGCAAAAGTTGGGATCACCTTTCTTGTCGACTTCTTCTGGTCTCTTAGGTTCTGGTAGTTGGAAATCTGGGTCTTCATCAAACCGTGGAACATTTTCGGCACTCGCTTCATTCTTGAACGGATATTCTCTCGCTCAAAAGCTCCCTTAATGTACGTTGCGGACGAGGTGGTTGTTCATACCGCAGAGATGACCGATAGCCGGGCCGGGGTTGCTGGTAATTCCGTTGTGGTTGCCGCGGCCGTTCGGGTGGTATTTGCAGTCGGTTGCTTGCCTTTGTCAACCGCTGCAACGATCCCGGATTTCTTTTCAAAAGTCTTTACAGTGCTTTTGTTTATCCGTTTTATCGGTGAAACTTAATTGCTTTGCCTCCTCTTGCAAGCTTCCGCCTTGCTTAACAACTTCTCGAAAGTCTTAATAGTAAATCCCTCGAGGAGAAGTGCTATCGGGCCATGGATGCTTTTTAGTAAAATGCCGATCGCATGCCGTTCTTGTAACCGTGGCTCACACTTCATACTTAGGTTCCTCCATCGAAGTATGTAGTCCACCAAGGTTTCATTCGGCTTCGCTTCTCTACCACTAAATCACCTATAGTGATGTGGTGCCGAGCTCCGGCAAATCGCTCGATGAAGAGGTTCTCTAGCTCGAGAACGTCTTCACCGAACCATTTGGCACTTCGCATACCGGCCGAAGGCGATTCCCGACGGACCGCCGACGAACCGTCGGAAGAGTAATGCATCGCTCCCGCCGGCATTGCAACAACCGGCACGAAAGTGTACCACATGCCGTCGGGGGTTCCCGGTTCCGTCGAAGGTCTCGAACGGAGGTGGTACGAAGCCTTTCGGGTATCGGGACAGCGTCGACTTCTTCCGGGTAAGGTCTACCCGTCCGAATGGATGTCCCGCTCTTTGATTGTGCTAAGGCTTCTCGCACTCCGCTCGTTCCACCAAGTTCTTGATATCCTTTTCGGGAATCATACTTTGTGTTGTATCCTTTTTCGCTGATCATCCCCATCGACGGACGTAATCTCCTTTCCTCCGTCTACAATGTGAATGACCTCCGGGGGTGTCTCTCTATGTGGTTGTACTTGACTCCGGAGAGTGGCCGAGCTACGGCCATTTCTTCCATCCTCTTCGCCATTCGAGCGATCGTGTCATCTTTTCCCCGAAGCCGCCTTCTCATCGCCTCGGCTCCTCTCTTCTGCGCCGCAGGAGCACCTTGCGAAGCTGATGAAGCTCGTGTCTCAACCATGTTGATTTCTGCGTATTCGTCGTCCATGAATTCCGATGAATCAATCTCGTCTCCGAACTTTTCTTCTCTTTCTTTTGCCAATCGTCGGATATCGGTTCTCAACTTTTCCATGGCATCTTCTAGCGGGGCTTTCGTGTGTCTTCGTGGTTGTCGTGCGATAGCCGCCGGGTCCCCTTCTCACGAGTCCCCTTCATCGCGGTAGCACTTTCTTCGCATTCAAGTCTCCCGGCGAGACTTTCTTTCTCGGGCCGTCGTTTCAATCTCAATCGCCCAGCAGTGGGACGCCATACCATCCTTCTAACAGTAGAAGGTCTAGGACCAGATGGTCTGTCGGCCAAATGCTGGAAGGTGGTATCCTCCCTAATTTGTAATCCTGAGACGACAACGGGCGGACTAGCCTTCATTCTTTTACTTGGCTTTTATGTCATGATGGCGGGTTCTACTCGGGGCCCAAGATGGGATTTGACTGGCACCCGCCCTATCCTTCGTAGAATTTCCGATACGGGCAGCTTTTCCTTCTTTGCTAACTTTTCTACCAAAGTTTGCAATCGAGCAAATGGCGTAGTTCTAGTTCTTTTCTTGCGGCTATCGTTGTAATATGCGGGCCGTGGTAATGTGGCAAGCAATCTTGCGAATATTTTCTTCATCTTCTGCGGCGGAGAGGGGATGAAACCTCGCTTCCTCCCAAGAGTGGTATGTATTCGAGCAGCGGTGTATATTCGGCAGCTTCGGAATTTCCTCTAGGAAAGCAATTTCGAGCAGCTCCGGCTTCTCTAGCGATCCTTCTACTTCGTTTCTTCTTTGGGTCCTTGTCGCTGACGGAATCTTTGAACCGGACCCGATTTCGAAAATGAAGGTCTTACAGGAAGATCCGTACCCTCCACGGTAACGAGTCCATCATAATTCTGGATTTCTTTCCCCTTTGATTTGGCAAAAGTCGGGGTAGGTGCGAGAAACAACTAGACCGATGGGGGTAGTAAGAACAGTCCTCCCGCGGACGCGAAGATTCCTCTTAGTCGAGATCCTTTGCAGAGGAGGGAATTCTTGGGTCGACCTAAGGTTGAACTCGACAGCGGCTCCTCGGCTTCGGATACCTTGTTCGTCGCTGCAAAGAGGGAGACGTCGGTGATCTTGACGTTCGTGTTTTCAAATCCTTGTCCAAATCGGATGATTCCATTGTCGGGCAGCTCATCCTTATAGACAGCGAAGTCCAGTCCATTGGTAAAAGAGAAAATCAGTTTCGGGGCTTCCATTTCTGCAGGGTAGATTCTGGTTGTCAGTCCCAAGTTATGCTTCTTTTCTTTAGGACGAAAAGAAAGGAATTGAAAAGAGTCCGAACTCATTCTTGTTCATGTATTTATAAGAAGGAATCACTTATTAAAAGAATCACTTATTAGAGGGTTTGTTTATTTAGAACGGAGTGTTCAAAGGTGTAGAGAAGGTAAGGAATCTGAATCGGAGTTGGAAAGGAAAAGAGAGTCTTAAGCAAGACTTCTTGACTCGAAGGATCACTCCTAAACTAACACCTATCGGGGTCCACCCCACCTCGAAATGAGGTAAAAGGATCTCGGAACCTCTCCGTTTAGGGGTGTCTAAACAGTGGCTCCTAAATCCGAGAGAATGTTGGTTATACTTGTTCAAGGTGGAAATGAACATAGTATCCCAACGGAAAGAAGGGTAGTTTGATCCATAAGGGACATGGATGCACTACCGATTTTTGAAAGCATAATTGTCTGATTAGAATGGAGAGAGGAACTTTCCCCAGCGGAGTCGCCAGAAGTTGTTGGCGAATTTTAAATTTAATTTAAATATAGATATAATTTAGAAAGTAGTAATTGATTTTGAAAATAATTTTAAATTTGAAGATTTTAAGATATGAAATCAAACCGATCTCACATCCCAAATAGTTTATATAAACGAGCACCGCATCACAAACCGTGTATCTATCCCTAAGGATAGACACACTCGCTTGATGGTGGGGCTCGGTTAAATAAACTAGAAGATTCATGGACATTCGTTTGGTCCGCGAACCAATTTTATAAGCCGATAAATTCCCCGCTTAATATGAAAATATTAAACAGGGTTTATATTACTCGGGTTCTTTAAAATTCCCTATAAGGGCAAGCCCCTATAGTTAATTACATCTTAAGTGACGGGAATCACCTAAGAAAACTCTCGATAATAATCAATAATTCTGCTCTCAAGAATTTCAAAGTTTAAGTTTTCAAAGGATTGAATTTTTTGAATCTCAATAAGGAATGGATCAAGTTTGGAACATTTTATTTTGGGAATTCAAAGGAAGAAAAGTAGGAGAAATTACGGATTCGAAGTGAACTTCGATAATCTCCCGACTATCCTATTGTTTGGCTTGGATTTAGGAAAGTCCTAATGTTTATTTAGTATTTTGATCTCGCCAATTTTAATTAGTTAGGACTTATATTCGTATGATAAAATCATACAAATAGCCTCGAAGATGTGAGGGTTTATATCGTATCTGACGACTACCTCGGAAATCCTAAGACCGGTTAGGGCTTAATTTACATGATATGATCATGCAAATGCCTAACGAAGAGTTGAGGATTTATGTTGCCCTGAGCAAACTACCTCGAAGTCCTATGGCTTGGTTATTTAATTCTAAGAAAGTTTTGCTGATGTAGATTTCGCTTTGTCGACGACGATGGCCGTGCTCGCCCACCATGCTCCGAGCTCCTTGTTGTTGCAGAGGTTTAGTTTTAGAAGTCATAAATCGAGAGATGAGAGAAGTGTTTGGTTTAAAGAAAGTCTTAATTTCCGTGTGTTTTTAACATTTTAATTAAAACAGATCTTAAAGTTGATTAAACAGAACCGATTAAGATCCCACGGTTCCGTCATCCCGGCACCGTTATTTTCATCGAATTCACTTAGTCCAGATGAATTTGCTAAACTCAACTAAATGAGTTCCGCACTTTCATTTGGACCATGGGAAATCCCGTTAGCAACACGTGGGTTACATCATCCGAGGTATTCCCGATCATTCAATGAGACGTTTTAATTTAGTTGTAGTTGTAGCTTTGTGTTCCGTTTGTGATTAAATTTTGAGTTGTCTTATATTTTGAAATGTTGTGGCGGTGAATTTTATCTTGCAATGACTTTTAACTTAGTTTTGGTTTCAGCTTTAGGGACTATCCTAAAGGTGTGGGTTTTCATGCAACAGCTTGTTTTATCATGCGAGAAAAGTAAAGTGCATTTGCAATAAAGTAAATTGCAAGAAAGTAAATTGCAGGAAAGTAAATCGCGATAAAATAAAAGCGTACCTGGAGGGTCTTCCCGTCATTCTAAGCCGCACTTAAAACACGATTAGAACATTTAAGCAAGTTCCTAGGTAAAGCTAAGGTAAGGGTTATGGTTTTCTACCAAATTCCTAATCCTATAGCTAGTCATTTCCTATGACGTCTAGGTTCCTTGTGTTTTTAGTTTGAAGACGATTTTCTTCATCAAAGAACAATTAAGTTCAATTTTTCTTATAAATATCCTATCATATCGAGGAAGTGCTTAAGAAGAATCTTAAACATCTTTTCAATATTTCTAGGATTGTTTTAAGTCCAAATGAATTTAATTATGTAAATGAATCGATCGTCCGAGGTTTTCAAGTTTTGTTAACTTGCTCAGTTGAACTAGGATATTTGAATGTCCTATAAGTGAAGTAACATTTCATTTAATATTCTGTTTAAGAGTTATGATAACTAAAGCTTTTGAGGGTAAATTGGTGTTCAAATGGTTTGTGATTTAGCTTAATTTCAATTGAAGGGTTTAAATTTGGAATAGTGTTCAAGTTATTTTAGCGCTTATTTCTTTATGTCTTAGGTGATGTTATTTAATTCAACTTAATTTAATTTAATTTAATTTAATTTAATTTAATTCAATTTAATTCAATTTAGTTTGATTTGATGTTACATTAAATTAATTTGATTCAATTTAATTTTTTTAATTTAATTTGATTTAATTTAATTTAATTTAATTTAATTTAATTTAATTTAATTTTTAATTTAATTTAATTTAATTTAATTTAATTTTTAATTTAATTTAATTTTTAATTTAATTTTTAATTTGATTTAATTTAATTTAATTTAATTTTTTAATTTAATTTTATTCATTTTAATTTTAATTAAAACTTTAAAAGAGTTCAATAATTTAATTTTAGTTTAATGATTAAGTCTTTTAATGTTTTAAATTTGAATTATCATTTTAATTAGGAATTAAACATTAATGAAATGATTAATTTAGGGATTTTTTTAAATTAAAGAATAAATCTCTTCCTAATAATATCCCTATTTTAATAATTCCAATTTTATTATTCTTCCAAATTTAATCAATTATTTAATTAAAGTTTAATCATTTTAAATTGCTTAATGGGTTTCTACCCTTCAATTATTAAATTTCAATCATCCAAATCAGATTAGGATCAAATATTTTACTTGTTAATTTTTTATTAAACCTAAAGTTTTAATTAAGGATTAAAAAAAAATTAATTACCACTTTACCCTTTAAGCTTAATAATTTCATAACTCACTAAATTGAACTCAAATGAACTTGAAATTTTTATGTGACTTCACTCATATGTCAATAAAGACATGAGAGGAGAAAATGTGATCTTTCTCGTATTTAATTTATTTATATAATTATTTTTGGTAGAAAATAGAGATTTCCAAGGAAAATTTAATAACATGACCAAGGGAAAGTTTCTGTCCTTAAGAAAATTAGGGACATTCCTAATGACCAGGGGACCACTTGGACCAATTTTGGTGATTTTTTGAATTATATTATTTTTATTATAAATATTTTAAGTTCTGGAGTGTTAATTAATTTAAAAAATAAAATAAATGTTGAAAAATGAATTTTATGTTTTTCAAAAATCTCTCTGATATCAAGGAAATCAGAGAAGCAAATTTTGCAATTTTCTGATTTTTCTATGATTTATTATAATTATTTTAGTGAAAATGCTAGAAAATACATTTTTTAATTTTAAAATTACCCTAGAGCTTTTAAAAATTAATATCTCACCAAATAGGCCTAAGAAAAATATATGGGGTTTGTTCCTAAGTGATTAAAATTCAAAATGTGACATTTTGGTGAATTTTATTATTTTTGTGATTTTTATTATTTTTTAATTATTAAAAATATTAAAATAATATTAAAAATCAACTTTTTTAGAAAATTGAAATTTTAATTTTCTTAAATTCCCCTGATATCAGAGAGGCTCCAAAACCAATTTGGTGAATTTTTGAAAGATATTTTGAAAGTTATGAATTTTTTAAAGTTTAAAATGACTAAATGGCTTAATCAACCCATTTAAGTAGGGCTAACCAAGTCCAATTGACTTCAAACTTTTATGGTGGGTTCTTCTGATCCTACAGGTCAATGGAGAATTGATTTGAAGTCAATTTGATGTGTGGTTAACTCTAATTAATTAAAGTCCAATTTTGGGTATTTAAGCCAATTAGGGTTATTTTGAGTGAACTAACTCAAGTCCTATTTTTCCTAGGGTTCTCTGGTCATAAAGAACATCACCAAATTTTTCTAGAATTTATTTCACAACATGCTATTTATTGGAATTAAAATACTCAAAACAGTGACATGAATTTGAAAAATCAATAACTCTTCATAGGGATGGCCTCTGACTTTAGAAAATTCAGGGAATGTTCCCAAATTCAGAGGCTTCAAAAGCCCTATGGTCTCATGCCATGGTGAATTGTATACATGCATGGAGAATTAAATGTATGCAGAGAGTAAATAAATTATAAAAAATAAAATACTTGATGAAATTAAATGATTTTTTTCCACATTATTCTCCTCTGTTCACTGAGCAAGTGGGTATTTTTATTTTATTTTTCTGATTTTCCTACACAAAGTTATGAATTTTTGAAGTTTAGGGAATTAAATAAATAGAAAATATCCCTAATTTTCTATTTATCCACGCGGTGCCGCGTCATCCTCGGCATCTCCGAACGCACACGCGTCGCGATCCCATTCGACGCCGCCATCCGAGTCAGCACTCCAGGGGCCCGCTGTATCGCTCCGTCTTCTGATCCGATGCGATCCTGGCCGTCCGTCCGCGCGTGTATTAAATGGACGGCATCCGTTCATCGTCCCCAAGTGTCCTCACCCGAGAGCCGTCCACACTAAATCCCTAATATCTCACTCGATACTCAATGGATTTTCATGTTCTTATGCTCCATGGATTCGTCTTGAGGAGACGAACACATCTATACTGGTTATCATGCATTGAAATCGAAGCATTTGAAATGGAGAATCTCCGAAGCTCGGGATGAAGAATTAGCTCATACCTTTGCTCGCAGAAGTGTGGCTTCGATCCGAGAGTTGTTGCACTTTCGATCGGATCCTAGCAAGCTCCGCATGAAGTCTCCTAGTCCGGTGAAATGTCTAGGTCGGACTTCGACCACGCCCGATCACAAAGCTTGGAGGCCGGAGCAACCGGGTGGCCTCGGAGATGGGACTTTTGCTAGTGGACACCTTCCCTTGGTCCGGTGAAGGTGTAGAACCAATCAATTTGGGGATTGGCTCACCGCGGAGAAGTGTCCCGGTTTTGGGTGGAATTTCAGCTGGGAAATCGAGTTTTATCGGTGGCGATTAGGGCAAATCGACACCGGGGATCAACTCGCTCTAAGGGTGGAGAAGGGTCTCGGAACAATTTTGGCGAGTTTCGGCAAGGTTTGTGCAACTCTCTTCTCATGACCGCGAGGGGGTCGGGTTTAAATAGAGGTGGCCGGAGAGCCTCCCGTGGATGGCCAAGGGTTGGGATCAGCCTGCTCCGGTCATGGGAAGAACGACCATGGTGGCCATTGGGCATGGGGCAGCTCAAGCAAGGTGGAATTCCAAAGTTGGCTCACATGTGAGCTCTCGGGTATGGTGTTTTCCGGCGATCCGAGCGGCCGGCCGGCGAGCATGGGTCACCATCTCGACCGTGGAGGTCGTGGCTTCGGCAATGGTGAAGTCAACTGGGCTTGGACATGTGTAAGGTGTTTGGATTAAAATGGTATGGGGGAGAGGCCACTTTGGCTTCGAAATTGGTCAACCTATTGGTTTGGGTTGGGTTCACCTCCCCATGGCCGGTCTCTGGGCCGAGAAGATCGGCTAGGCTAGCTGTTCAAGAGGTGGTGATGTCCTTATCCAAGAATATTTGGATTAAATCTTGGTTAAGGGAAACATGCTTAAGGCTAATGACTTTTAGGAGATGGTTAAAGGACCTCCTCCTTTTGCCATTAATGGCATGGTCACATGCCAAACTTTCATGGCTTCATATGGCTTGTGAATGGCTCATCCTTGGCTCCATTTGGCTTGGGAAAAGCTTGGGTCAATTTCATAAAAAGGGATTTAAGAAAATTTTGATATTTTGATGGGAATTTGTATGGGGCTTGATTTGGAATTGTTTAATTGATGACTTTGGAACTTAGGGACAATTTTGATTAAATGGATGATGAGGGAAGTGCCATGTGGGCTCTGGATGAATTTGGGCTTTTGAATTCGAAGGAAGTGGGCTTTTAGGAAAGTTTAAGGGGAAATGGGCTTTTTTGATTTTAGGATGGGCATTTGGGTAAAGATTTTGTGAAGGGCCTTGTCAAATAAATGTCATAATTGGTTTAGGGATGTTCTATGAAGGGCTTGGAGTCAATTTGGTGTGATTTGGAGTTGAATTGGTTTGAATTTGGGTTTATTTGGTAAGTGAGCCTATGTAGGTCAAATTGGGCTAACTTGGGCCAATGTTGGGCTAGGGTTGAAATTGATGTAAAATTAATGTTGAGAAATATTTATGGGAGTGTTTCAAAGGGGTTTTGACTTTGGTTGGGCTTTGATTTTGGGGTTCGGGCTCATTTGGGTTAGGTTTGGGTTTAGGTCAAAAATGGGCCTTTTAGCTTTGGGTTGAATTTGAGTGGGGTTTGGATCTAAATTTTGGGCAAATCATGTTAATGTTTTGTTTGTGGGAATGTTAAGGAAGATTTAGAAAAGATTTGGGGTTAATTGGAGTTGAATTGGGTGAGTTTGGGTTAAGTTTGGGTCATGGGTCCAAATTGGGCTTTAAGGCCAAAAGTGAAATTGGATCCAAATGTCAATCAAATTGAGCTTGGATTTGGTCTAGATTGGTGTTGGGGATGTTGAATTGAAGTTTAGAATTGAATTGGACCAGAATTTAGGTCAATTGGGTAGGTTAGGTTTGACATTGGGTTTACTTTGGGTTAAAATGGGTCAAATTGGGGGTTTTGATAAAAGTGGGGTAAATTGACCAAATTGGCCCATGGTGTAGTTGAATAAAATGAAATTGGGAATATTTGGGATTTTTTGGAATTTTCTGGGAATTTTCTGAATTTTTGGATTTTTTGGCTAAGAGGGGTATTTTGGGTATTTGGAGGGTATTGGGAGGTATTTTGGAATTTTTGGTATTTTTGGTTATGGATGATCAATTTGAGTGATGTGGAAATGTTTGGGATTGGTTTTGAGGAATTTTGGGTGATTTGGAGATTTTTGGAAAATTTGGGTAATTTCAAGGCATTTGGTAGGCTTCACGTGTGTAGGGTCCCGGGGTCAGAAATTGAAAATTTGGAAAATTGAAGATTGTGTGAATATAAGTGGAATAAAATCATTTTGGTTGAGCCATGAAGTCACATCAAGCCCATATGAGCCATGAAGGGACTCATTTGAGGCATTCACTATGTTGTTCCTAACCCTCTTAGCCAAGGGCTTAGGGGTTAAGGACCATCCATGTGAATCACCCGCATGAGTCGTGAGGTCAAATTGGGTATGGGTGTGTTTTAGGAGGTGTATGGAAGTGTAGTGTATGAGTGTAGTGTGTGTGTAAGACAGCCCCTTCATCGACCGAGCCACCTGTGCAGGCCCTAAGGCCAAAGAGTCCTATAGAACTCATCCTTTAAACTTCCACACTCGATTTCAACCCTCTAGGTGATTAGGGGTCTACAGTCAAGTTTGTGGAGTTTGCAGGGAGTTAAGAAGTGGTTTGAAATTCTAGATGGTGGATCCCAATTCTAGTCCTCTAAGATAGTCAAAGGAAAAGCCTAAGGCTAGATCCTAAGTACTAAAGAGAAGAAGAGAAGACCTCATCAAAAATGAGGTCAACAATAACAACACACAGACACATAATACAAAACACTCAACAATAATTGTCACCTAAGCCACTGAAACAACATCCCGGACTACACTACAAAAAAAGTGCAAAAACAAGATAATGTCAGAGTCACAAAGTCATTGTCGATCACCTCCATATTGTCTTCCTCTAGAAAATACAACTAGAAGGGTGGCACATTTGGAAATTTCATTGATGGAAGCGATCTTTGCATCTCTTGAATGCAATGATACACATAACTGTATTGCCGCTGATGCTTACCTGCATAATGTTGAGTCTACATGTGTGAATCTCCAAAGATAGCTTCAAATTTTTTTATCACATTGACATTTGCATGGTCTAACCGTGATGCTCTGTGACGCCGTGAGAAGCTCTCTCCCCTCTCACGGGATGAACCCCTTGTAGAGTCAGCAAAAGAAGAGCATGTAATGCTGATTGCCTTTTGCAGTGCAAGCAACTCATCTCCATTCCCTCCAGCAACCCCCTTTCTATAACATAAGACAGAAATCAGTAAGGGGTGTCACAATCCTACAATGGTGTGGCCACTGCAAAGACCATGACGGCATGGTAGAGCATTATTCCTACATTTATTGATCTACCAGTTTGGATACAAAAATTTAGAACTGCCTTATCGCTAACAACATAAGTGAGAATAGTGGTGGGAAGAAACTAGCCATAATGAATTAGTGCTAAGAATGGGAGATACACTTCAAATAGGTCAAGGGGAAGTTCATAAGAGTCTTTGTCTCATTTACAGTGCCAATCTTCCATTGACTAGTGCCATCATTCAAAAAGGAAATAATTTCTTGATAATCAAGAGCAAGAAAGCACTCAAAATGACACTAAGTTTGTCAGGGAGGCTAAATAAGTTGTTGATCTTGGATGGGTCAAACGGGACAAACTTATCCTGAAGGAAGGCTCACTCGTCTAAAGATTATTTCACAATTTCATAGAATTCATGGTTCAGTGGGACAACGGTAGGGAAAATAAGGTAACACTAACTCTTCCACCAAAATCTCTTAATTTTGGTAGCAATCCTCTCTTCGAGCATTTGAAGTACCTCGTATAGAATCAAATTTTTCTAGATTAGAACATTCTATACCACTGTGAGTTGGTATAACTCATGAATCTTTTCTGATCAAAGCCGAATCCCCCTTTACCCTTTGTTTTTAGTACCATGAATCACAAAAATGCCAGCAAGGTGGAAAAAAAAACAAAAGGGTGTCGGCAGAGAACAAAAACTTTTGGTAAAAAATCAGATGTAGAAGATGAAAACAAGTGCTTACAAGCAAGATTGTGGTGTGGTCAAAATGATGTGAAAGATTTACAAACTCGAAGAGAAAATAGATTTGAATGTAGGAATTTACCAAATCTTAAAGAACATTGCCCGATCTGGCCCTAACTTGTCCTAGCCAAACCCATGACTTTACCAAAATAAGGGTCATGAAGTGTGGTGATGCCTGATGTGGGCATGGTCACATCAGCTGGTCGGCGTGGTCAGGCTAAATGTAGCATTTTTATGTCGATCCTAACATATGACAAAACACAGTTTTTCTCCTTTTAGCGTGACCATGCAAACTACGGTACAATGACAAGACACATTTTCATCTCCTCTCCTTTCTTGTAGACCATCAACTCCATAGTGGTACCAAACTTCACAAAATGATAAAATCACGAAAATCAAGCACCAAAGAAGGAAAATGAATCAATGATTGAAATAAATGTAAAAGGTCATACACGAAAAAAAAGCATAAGACTTGGTTTGCCAAGAAGGTGCTTGATTTTACATCCTCAGCCAGATGAAGCTTTAGTAATCAATCCTATATTTATTCTTCAGAATCAATTTTATGTTTTAGTAATCCCAATCAATCATAAGCTATCTTGGATTCTCAACTAAATCCTTGAATGATTCCATTGTCTAAGATTCTCCCTAAACATACCCATCTAGTCTCACATTTGGTTGAGGATGTTAACTAACCTCTCATTTCCAATCAAATGTCCATTAATACATAGAAGTGTCAAACTAAGATTTCCTTCTGATGGGTCTTGGCCTAATATATGGACTTCAGTTAAATGAAGAGCAACATCATCAACAGTTAAATTCCTCAAGAATTCATCCTATTATTTGCTCCTCTGGTTTCAAGTCATCCATTGCTACAAATTAGCTTCTCACTACCCATTCCGCCATCTCCATTATCTAATTTTAATCAACCCTAGAGGCTTGGGAAATCAGGTGATTTTGACCCAACAAGTTTTACTTCTTGATCATTTTCTCTTAAAACCTCTTGTGCATGAATAATAGCCCTACCAGTGGCTAGAAAAGGCCTCCAAAAAATCATCTGCTTTTTCTTATCATCTTTTAGATATGATATCACAAAATCAACAGAAAAGGTGAATTTATCTACAATGAACAACAAATTTTCAACAGTTCCCCGAGGATGGGACACAAATTGATCGGTCAATTAAAGTGTCAAATTGGTAGGTTTAATTTTTCTTATTTAGAGTTGATTAAAAATACTCATTGGAATGAGCTTAACACTAGGTCCTAAATCATCAAGTTTCATTCCATGAAATTCCTTTTCTATGAAATAAGGAATAATAAAGCTACCAAATTATTTCTTAGGCCTCTACATCCTTTAAGAAAATGGAGGTGAATGTCTCTCTCTTTGGTCAATTTTAATGGCAAAGTCAATTCTTTCTAAGCTTGACTTCACAAGGGTACACTCACTTTTATGGCTCCCACTTCTTTCTTATCTAATCTTCACTCCCACTATCTAAAAATATTCTAAATTTTGATTTTTTTTTTATTTCACCTCAGTGTTACTATGTAGTGCTCTAAGTGGTCTATTGTTCCATGAAATCACTAGCTGTCATAGTTGAGTTTCAAGCTTCCTTATTGCTACAACTTGGCTCTGTAATTTGTTCGCCATTTGAGTCACTGATTCCTTGATTGATGATTTTTATTAGGCTAGCTGAGAATTATTTGAAATCCTAGTGGGTATTACTACCTCTAGGAGTTATTTCCTCGATTATTCCAGTTACCTTTAGGGGTTGAGGGTTCCCATAGTGCTGGTTGTATTTGTTCCACAAAAAATTTGTATGGTTTATCCAACTTAGGTTAATGGTCTTAGAATAACTATTATGCCCTTGATGGTGAATTTCACAAGGTTATAGGAAAGCGTAAGAGAACAAGAATAGCTGCAATCTAACATCATCTACTAAACTGGAATGTGGCACACATTTCTAAAAAGTATGCTAAATAAAGGTTCGGGTCCTCGAATGGTGTACCCCCAAATAATCTATTTTATACCATTTGAATTATGACAGATCCCAGTTCAAAATGTTGGCTTCATTGATGCTATGATGGATCTTTTCTACATATGAGTTGTCATAATCTCTAAGGGGTTTCATGATGGAGACTTGAGCTTTAGTCATTTCTATAGGTGCGTTGGTGGACACCTGTGTTCTTCTAAGATATCAATAAGAGTGCTAAATCTATGGGTCAAAAGGGGCAAGGTTAGCCTCAGCTCTGCTATGCATATGAAAGGACAAACTTAAGAGAATTTATGAAATAATCTATCACAGCGACTTATATGAGTAAGTCAACAAGTACATATGCAAAGTAAACACAACATGAAAAAGAAAAAAAACATATTTAAATATTTGCTTTTCTGGCCTTTTGGTTGATTATTATTATTATTATTATTATTATTATTATTATTATTATTTCAAATTTTTATTTTTATTATTTTTCAAGCACATGCAAGAAAACACAATAATGATATAAGTGCAAACAAATAAGAATATATATATATATATATATATATATATATATATATATATATATATATATATATATATATATATATAAGTAATTGGTAAACCAAAATTCTCAATAGTTCAACCATAATTTTCATAAATTAAGAAATATTTTTAATGGTATTCCCCATTAATGAGGTGAAGAAATTGTCAACTAGAAAATTTGTGGTGAAACAATTCAACCAAGTCATGCAACTATAAATGTCAAGTAACAATGCAGTTAAAGAGTAACACATATGGATCCCACGAAGAAAGTGTTAAGAATTATTTTAGAGCGTGAAACTCTAGTTTACTACATTTCCAAACCTAGTTTAGCGTGATCAATAACAAAAGGTGGATATATAAAATCTTACATACACGTGAAAATTAAAGACAATGAGTTTGGAAAAGATAGAAATTAGCAACAAAGAAATCTTACTGGCCTTTAAGATATGTGAGGCTCGCACCCCTATGATTTAGGTGATGTGGTGGTTCATGGTTTTCATAGAATTTATCCTACGTAAACAGTTTTAAATGGAGATAAAAGTCCTCCTTATGCCTATTCCAAGGTCAAACGAAGGCTATAATCCATGAATTTGAGGCTTCCTCAATCCTCAAGGCATCTCTTATATTTTCTTTGATCCACTTTCTGGGTTGTAAAACCTAGATAATATATGTCTATTATTACCATAATTTTGTGGTTAAGCATTTCATCCCTTTATGCAATGAGTAAGAGTCACAAATCAAAAAACATGTTGACATCCTAATTAGCTAGATCAGAAGTAAAAGAAACACTATGGTTAACAAAACAATAAAAAAGGCCTTGATTAAAAATTACGAGATGTTTGGGTTACCCTTCTCTCATTACCACTCTGTGTGTTGATTTTGGCCTCAAGTATGAGACTTGGGAGGAAATATTACCATCACATAAGCCTATTTGGAAGACAAAATTGGAAAAGTATGGAAAACATTTTGCGAAATGACCTAGGATTGAAGGATCTGACATACCCTCTACTTTCGATTATGCTCTTGCTTATGGTTCTAAACAATCTACTTCTGATACTACTCATTTGGATTTTGTTTTGGAGCAATTATTTATACATCCAGGATATATCATATCCTTACAAAAACAGGTAAAAGTCATTGAAGCTCACCTGTTGCATAATGATGATTTTACATTGAGGAAAGCTGAGTAGGATTTTGCTTTTAATGAGGCTATAATGAGAGACATGAGGGGTGATCATTCCAACTCGCCTCAGTTATACACCATATCAGTCTCCTGAGATGGATCATGATATAGATTTGGTTGATGATGATAATGACGAGGAAGATGATGTGTAGTCTGTTGTTTCTTTATTTTGATTTGTTTGTATATTTGGGCTTTCTTTTGTTAGTATCTAGTTGTGTTTATGTTGGAGTGTGTGTTTATATTTTGTTTCTATATTAAACAGTATTGTTGAACATTTAGTTATATTGTTCTAATATTTACCATTTTTTCTAGTTTATATGCTAGAGTACTATTTTACTATATATTTTTGTTGTTATACATGATAATCTTGTATTTACTACTACTCTACATCTGTCTTTACTACTTGTACCTACACTGATTCTCCTGTTTTAAAATTTAAAAATTTTCTCTTTCTTCATGCTTCATGAACTTTCCTATTTTAAATTAATTAAAAATTTAAGTTTGGGGGAAGGCAAAAAACCTTTCTAAAATAAACTTTATTTGACCTCAAGAAACTATATTTTTAAAATTATTTAACATAACCTGTAGTATGTAGGGTACTTTATATAACTATATTTTTTATTTTAAAAATGTCATAGAAGACCTGAGTAAAAGTTTTTAATGATAATGTTTAGTTCTAGAATTAAGATATTTAATATGAAAGTATAACGTTATGCTTTTGGTATTTAAAGTAAAGAAAACTGTATTTTTATAAATATTAAGAACCTTAGATTTACACTTAAAAATGAATGAATTGAGACTTTATGAAAAATATTTTTCAAAGCTAATACATATTTGTTAAAGTAAGGAAATGTGGGATGTTTTTAACTTTTAGTAGAGGATGGTGGAGTTCAAAATCATTAAAGGGTACTCAGATATAGTGTTCCTCACATGACATGAACAAAAAAAAAACAAATGATTGAAAATGATCCTAAAAAAAGAAAAAAAAATCAAAAGAAAAAGCAAATAAAAAAATAAGAAAAATATGTGAGGAGAAGCTTGAGGAGATGTCTAATAAAAAATTGACTCCACATTAACCATCTTAAGGAAAAGAAACTTAATTACATTTCTAAAATTAGAATTAAAGTATTAGCACCTTTACTAGTAAAGTTCTCATGAAATTCTTTTAAGTATCCTTAGTATGTCAAATTGCAATTATTTTTGAAATGAATAGAAAATCCAAACTTTTAGACTTTACTGCTAGATATTCTTAAATTTTAGTTTTTAACCTGAGATATTATGAATTTTTATAAAGTTTCACTATAGCATTTATCAAACAAAAACTATAGAAGTCTTTAAGTTAAACATACTACCACATGTTATAAATTTTTATATTGTATAATGAGGTATTTGAAGACAAGTAACGTTTAGG
The DNA here is from genome assembly GCA_022702705.1 of Papilionanthe hookeriana x Papilionanthe teres. Lineage (NCBI taxonomy): Eukaryota > Viridiplantae > Streptophyta > Magnoliopsida > Asparagales > Orchidaceae > Papilionanthe > Papilionanthe hookeriana x Papilionanthe teres. The sequence continues at coordinate 36,758,116 of CM040435.1, read as the reverse complement.
TTTGAGGGAAATGATACATCTAAAAATTACCTATTTTTAGTGCACTTTTTATAAGAATTTTATGTACATTTTTTTATGATATTGCACTTTAAAGGAAGGTATACATGTTTTTGTCTTCAGGTACATGGAATTGACATTTAGAGAAAATGTGGGGAAAATGTAGCAAATTTGGGCTACTTTGTGTAGCGCTCGCGCCACCAGTGAGCGAATTTGGCGCAATAGCACCGTATCTTGGCGCTATAGCACCATTAGTCAACTTTCTTGAACTTTCAATGAATTTGGCCGAATTTTGAAATGGTTTTTGAAGCAACATTTGGTTGTTTTCAGTGTTATATTAAATGATAAAATTTTGGCTGAAAATAGAAGAAGAGGAGAGAACTTTTGGAGAGTTTTAGAGACTTTGTAGTGAGATTTTTAGTGTTTCTTTTAGTGTGCGTGTGAGTAATAGTTGTATAAGAGTTTGGATATTGCTGGAAGGAAACTCCAAAAATTTTCTTGGAGAGAAGACAAAAGGTACTTTGTATTTGTGTTTTTTGTTTTAAGACTTGGATTTCAATGCAAATCATGTGTTTTTTTAATCTCCAGGAATTCTAAGTATCTCCTTTTCTTTGTCCTTGCATATGGGAATTAATCTTGTGGGATGAGTGTGACTTAAATACTTCTTTTTTCTCTTAAAAATAATGATGGTATTTTCACTAATTCTTCATTGACTTTGCAAATTGGCAATTTGTGAGGTTGAAATCTATTAAGAAATATAATGACCCGGGAAGGCTATGATTTTACCAACTAGTGAATACCACACTTCATTCTGGGCAGAGCTGTTGCGATCACCTAAGGGGGAGAGCAAGTAAAAAGGGAGATAAGTTCTGATGGACTAAAATTGATTTTTCTTGGTTAGCAGATAAGATTGTTTTATTAATTCAGTTTAGAGTTTAGATCTTAAGGTTCCCTAGTAGGTCCTTTAGAGAGGGCACAATGGGTATTATGGAGGTGAGAGGCCAGAATCTACTCTACTCTACTACAAAATCTAGTGAAAAGTTTAAGTTAGCCAATGTTCTTTGCTAGCACCGGGAAGGGGTAAAGAATAGAAATGCTTCTATTTTTCACAATACCACAGTTTGTATTTTTAATCATTCAAATCTTACAAAGGTTAACATATCTTTGCAAGAAGAAAGTTCTTTTCATAATATCTAAACTCGTTAGTTTACTTTATTAAACCTTTAAACATAGTTGTTACGTTCTGTTTAAATTTAGTAGTAACTTTTTGCAAACATATTGACATTGTTCTCTTATTAATTTTATCTGTAATTTGGGTAGAAATTTTGCTAGTTTATTTTAAGCGTTACAGCTTTCCCTTGGGGTTTGATATTGGAGTTTTTAAGGAAAATTCTATATTACTTGAAACGATATGTAAACTTGCATAGTACGCCTACTGTGAAAATTTTTTGGCAAAATTTTGGAGATTAAAAATACACGTAATTGCGGGTCGGGCCAGGAAGCTGAGGAGAGGGCTCAGTCAAGGAAAAAGGTTGACAAAGTGGAGGGTCAGAATGAGAAAGGGGACCGACAAGGGAGGGGCTTAGGTCAGCAAGATCTCGACATTGACATTGGAGGAGGCCAGCGAAGCATCGTTCGTGATAAGAGGAGTAGGTGGTAGGGTTGGCTGAGAAGAAAAATAGAAGGAGGTGGCAGCTCAGACGGCAGCTGAAAGAGGGGTGCGGATGACCGGTGGTGTTGGGTTTTGCCACTGAGAAGGAAGATTAACAAGGAGGGAGGCTCCGACGAGGAAAGAGGGAGCTCAGTCTATAGTTTTCATGAAAATGAAGATGAAGGCTAGGTGTTTTTGCAAGCCTAAGTCGATAGGGGGTAGAGAGTCAAGCGATGTTTTTTTCTATAGGATAATAATTTATATATACTAATAACTATTATTAAAATATGTATCAATTCATGCATTCCTATCCCAGACATGGCACTAATTGAAATAGGTGTCCCTCTTAGGTAAAATCAACATTCCTGATGCACTCGCACAGTTCGCTTCATCATTCGGAGTCGTTCAGACAACATATTTTGACAATCGGTCCAAAAATGATAATCTGAGCACTTTTAGCCCACCTTTGATGCTGTAGTGAAATGAAAATCCTCTCTATGTGAAATCAACATTCTGGAGACGCTCGCGCAGTCCATTTCCTCATTTGGGATCATCCAGAGAGGCTCACTGGTGGATGGGTCAATTCAAGCTAGTCTCAAGCGGGATGCGGTCAATGATATCTGCAAGCTCGCTCGAAGTAGCCTAACCAAACAAACTGCCAATCGACCTTTGCCTGAGTGAAAACCAAAGTCTAGTAGGAAGATCCTGGCAACGTGCCCCTCAACACGTACTGAAAGGTCTCAAAATGTTGTCTTACACTATAGGATTCAACACATGCATCAAGAAAGGTTACACAGCGCTCGAGCTGACAACCTACACTTGCGACATCAAAAATTGATGCCAACAAAGGACCCCCAACAAATGTGATGTGTCATTGAGGCACAATATACTTGTTGGCAGTGGAAAAATTTTTGATCGAGCCTAGGTTTGTTGTTCGACCAACACGACCTAAGCGACCAGAAAGAGCCTGACACCTTAGGAAGGACAGCTTTGAGTGCCATATATATTCCTAGAGGGATGGGGAGGAATTCGTACGCGTCTAAGGCCTCTAAACCACATTTCCAAGTCATGCCTCTATGGCCTCTAAACCTGTTTATTAGGATTGGAGAGGCATGACCACAAAGACATGTTCAAAAGCCATAGAGGTGTGACCTAGAGGTGCATTCAGAGGACATAGAGGCGTGACCCAACCTGGTGGTTCTGGGGCTATAGCGGCATGACCAGACAAAAGTTGAGGAGTTAAAGCCTTGAACGTCTGCACATCCTTGATGATGATTGGTGTCGAGTCTTACATCACACATAAGCGAAAGGCAAGTTGTGTAGGGAGCTGTCTGCAACTTTAATGAGAAATGTCATGGGGCCTCACATCGCACACTAAGGGACCCGACCCGCAATTATGTGCATTTTTAATCTCCAAAATTTTGCAAGAAAATATGTCTCAAATTATATCTAGCTGCTAGTGTGAACAAATGTAATGATTCATGATTCACATAATAAATTTTCACACTATGGGTGCTACACAAGCATGCGTATCGTCTCAAGTAATATTGTATTTTTCTTAAAAATGCCAGTATTGATCCCACGAGGAGAGTGTTAATCCTTTAAATCAACTTCATAATTTCTATTGAAATTGCAAATTAAACAGATAAGAGGTCTAAAATGATATTCTTACTTAAAGTTTATAATAAAGAGTTAAAAAGAAAGTAACAACTAAATGTAATAGCTTAATATAAGATAACAACGAGTTTGGAAATTATGAAAGACCTTTCTCCTTACAAAGAGATTTTAACCTATGTAGGATACAAGTGATTTAAGACAAAATTGATGTATGGTGAGAAATATAGGCATACATAATTCTTTACCCCATCTCGGTGCTAGCAAAGACAATTGACTAACTTAAGGCTGATTCCATAACATTTGATTCCACATTAAGGCATCTAGCCTCTCACCTCAAGATACCCCTAATCCTATGCCACTATGATGGCTAAATCCTATCATCAGGGTACTAAACCTTAAGCTGAATTGATAAGAATCTAGCTTGTCACTCTAGAACTAACCAATTATACGCCTATCAAAACTTATCTCGCTATTTATTTGCACTCTCCATTAGGTGATCACCATGGCTCTGCCTAGAATGAAGTGTGATATCCACTAGTTGGGTGAAATCATAGCTCGGGTCATTATCTTTCTCAATGGACTTTAACCTCACACATGGCCAGTTTGTAAAGTAAATAAAAATTTGGTGAAAATACCATCACAATTTTAAGAGTAAATAGAAGCTTTTAAATCATTCTCATCCCACAAGATTAATTCACATATGTAAGGAGAAAGAAAGGGAACTACTCAGAATTCATGGAGAATAAAAAAAACAAAATATTTGCATTGAAATCCAAGTCATACAACAAAACATTAAACACAAATACCAAGTACCTTATGTCTTCACCCCAAGTAAACTTCTGGAGTTTCCTTTAAGCAATCTCTTAACTTTTACACACTAAAACACACTCACACTCACACTTGAACACAAAATAAGGAAACCCTAATTTATATTGTCGTCTAAATTTGGCAAAATTCTTCTCATTTAATAGAAAACATAAAATAACAAGGGCAGCTTCAAATACCCTTCCAAAATTCAACCAAATTCAATGGATCTTCTAGAAAGGTAGTTTCTTGCGCTGTAGCTGGAGACTGGCTCTATTAGCGCTAGGGGTGGCACTACAGCACCACCAATATTTGCCTAAATTTGCTCCACTTTTCCCTCATTTTCTCGAAATGTCCATCCCAAGTACTTGAAACCAAAAACATGCAAAACACGTTCCTTTGAAGTGTAATATCATCAATATTGTACCTAAAGGGCTTACAAAATATGCACTAAAAACATATTATTTTTATGTGGACCAATTCCTCCAAACTTAAACGTTACTTGTCCTAAAGTAACTCCTTATACTATATAAAATTTTATAACTTGTGGTAGCAAAGTTTCCTTAAAGATTTCTATAATTTTTGCATTATAAATGCTAGAGTGAAACATTCAGAAAAAATTTTAAGAACTCAGGATAAAAACAAAATTACAAGAATATTTAATAATCAAGTATAAAAGTTCTAATTTTCTATTTATTTCAAAAATAACTACAATTTGCCATACTTAAAATACTTGGAAGAATTACCAGAAATAGATTTTAAAGAGAACTTTATTAGTAAGGATGCTAATACTTTAAGTCTAATTTTAGAAATGTAATTAAGTTCCTTTCCTCAAGAAGATTCAAGTGGAGCCAATTTTTTATTAGGCATCTACACAAGCATCTCCTCACATATTATCTCTTTTTGCTTTTCTATTTTTTATTTTTCTTTTAGGATCATTTTCAATCCTTTCACTTTTCTATTCTTCTTCTCTTTTTTATATGTCATGTGAGGATTACTATATCTGGATAACCTTAAATGATTTTGAACTCCACTTTCCTCCTCTTAAAGTTAAAAACATCTCACATTTCTTTACTTTAACAAATGTGTATTAGACTTTGAAGACTTTTCATAAAGACCCAATTCTTTCTTTTCAAGTATAAATCTAAAATCCTCAATATTTCCAAAAATACAGCTTTCATTACTTTAAATTGTAAAAGCACAACTCTAAAGCCTTCATATTGAATATCTTAATTCTAGAATTAACCTTCATTATTAAATAATTTTACTTAGGTTTTCCACAACTTTCATAAAATCAAAAATATAGTTTCCTAAAGCTAACTCTACAAACCACAGTTCATGTTAAAAATAATTTTGAAAAATATAAGTCCCTAAGGAGAAATAAAGTTTAGTTTAAAAAGAATTTTCTCCATTCCCCCAAACTTAAATTTTTTAAACTAAAATAAAGTAGTAAAGTTCATGGAGAAAGAGCAAAAAATTTTAAAATTTAAAACAAGCAAATTAGTGCAGGTACAAGCAGTAAAGACAAGTGCCGATTAGTAATAAATATAAACATGCATAACAAAAAAACATAAAATAAATACTACTCTAGCATTTAAATTTGAGCAAAAGATAAACATTAGAACTAATAGTTTATCATAAACAATTAAGTAAATCAACAATATACAAGCACACTCCAACACAAATACAACTAATCACTAACATAATAAAGTCCAAATATTCAAAAAAATCAAAGAAAAGAAAGAAAACAACACACAACACATCAACAACTTCATCATCACCATCTTCGTCATCATCATCTCCCAAATATATATCCTCAACTGTCTCAAGAGGCTGATACGGTGTAAAAATGGAGCGAGTAGGAAATTCCACAGAATGATCACCATTCATGTATCTCATCATAGCCTCATTATAGGCAAAATCACTCAGTCTTTTTCAATATAATATCATCACTGTGGTACAAGTGAGATTCAATGCCTTTTACCTGATTCTATAACGCTATGATATCTCCTTGCTGAGTTATCACTTGTTCCATAACAGACTCCAGAGAAATAGTATCAAAAGTAGATGGTCTAGGAGTAAAAGCAGAAGTAGAAGTAGAAGTTAAAATAGAAGTTATGTTAACTCCAATCTGAGGTCTAGTCCCAAAATGTCTCTCATATTTTTCCAAGTTTGTTTTTCCAAAGGGTTTATGTGATGGCAACATTTCTTTCTAAGTCTCATACTTCACACCAGATTCTACACACATAATAGTAATAAGAGCAGGGCAGCCTAAACCTCCTGTAGTTCCTCCTTTCGAGGAAACAAGCATGTTTGTATAAATAAGGGAGACAATGTCAACGAGTTTCTTCATATGAATACAATATTTTAAATTGGCTCTCTCACGGGTTAGCTCACTGAAATGGTTGGTAGGTAGTAATTTATAGGATATGAAATAGTTTCATGCATGAGAATGAACATTAAGTTTTGAGAAATAAAAGTATATCAGTCGCCAATTTTTAATCTTTGAGACTCCATTTACATCAGTTAAAATTCCCATAATCTCAACCAATTCATCATCAGTAGGATGAAACTCAGAAAAAATGCAGGTTAGAACATTGTGCAGCTTATAAATGTGGCTAATTCAAACAAAACTGATATCCACATACTGCCCTCGTTCATAAACCAAATCATCAAATTCATCCGGTAGATTAGCATAGAACACTTGAACAACTTAAATTACAGTTACGACAGTGAAATAACAGAATTTTTCTCACAATCGCTTCGCAATCAAGTATTCAACTGTACCACCAGGACATAAAAAACTGCATTCTACAATCAATTTCATTGATTGCAGATTAGCGTACCTATCCTCTGCTATTGCACTGACAAACTTATCGAAATCAAAAGTTGCTTTCTTCTCACCTCTCTTCATTGTAGGAGCTATGATTAATCCAAATTTCAAGATATATTCCAAAAATCACAAACTCAACTTCAAGTGGATCCTAAAAACACAATCTAAACATAAATAATCATTCAACCATGGATTTCACACTATTTTCATCAAGTTTTATAATTTTTAGCCTAATCCACAATGTGCATGAAATCAATTCTCAAATAAAAATTCTTCAGACACAAGGTGAAGATCTTAAGTTTGGAGGCATAACTCCAAGCCAATCAAGCACAAAATGTAACCCTAGGAGAGAAAAATACAAACAGATGGATGAAGGAGATGAAGAAAGGGTGAAAATGGCAAAAACCTTGGGTCTAGGCTCTTAGAATGACTAACGGGTTAGTTCAGCACTATAGCGTCAGGCAGTGGCACTATAAGGCCCTGCATAGCTTGATGAATAGTGCTATAACACCCAAGAGTAGCGCTATAGCACCATTTAAACTAATCCAAAATTTATAAAATTTTTATATTTGAAAAGGAACAGCAATTATTAATGGTTTTTTTATAGTTATTGAGTTCCTCATCAATCCAAAATTTCAAATTCGCACATTCTGACATGAATTCATAAGGCCAACTTTCACAACAAAATAGAACTCATTTTCTTATATTAATTATATATTCAACTCATACGACACAACAACAAAGACATCATAAAATGTTCGTTCAACAAAGACAATTAAAATAACATTAATTCTTAATAATAATATGATAGGCACACCACATGGAATCACATAACACTGAAAAAGAAATATATATATAAAAATATCCTTTAGGACCACTCATGATTAGTGGCAACATTCTTCATTCCACTTACCAAACAATTTTGATCGTAGGCATGGTAGAAAGGAGTACAATGAAATTCCCTAGCAAATTTATCGTTAATCCACTTATTGGTTCTATACATAGTCAGTTGACTATCTTGGAAACAAGCTTGAATTGCAGTTTCAACTGCCAATCCATATGCTCGTACTGGTGAAACAAATTTTCAATCTTTTTATGCAAAATAGAAATCTCACCTTCAATCTTTTCAAGTTTTTCTATAAGTTGCTTCATACTTAATGTAAGATATTAACTGAAATTAGTTTGAGCATCCTTATGCACCAACTTCTTATATTCCAATCTCCCACTGCCATTATTCTCCAAGATCTCTCACCAGTAATAAAATTGACACTCTCAAATTTCCTTAAAATACTTAGGAATGTCGCATGGATACTTTAGATCCCATCCTAGGTAGTTTTATATAGAGGAAGAAGACAAAAAACAAATTTTTTGGCGAGTTAAAAGAGTTATTCGAAATGTTGCGCTATAGCGCCAAGCCAATAACTTCAATTCTTGAATTTATTTCTTCCAGTCTTCAAATCTTTTAATATAATAATTTTTTATGCCAAAAATTTTGTATAAGACTCACAATCACTATATAGAACAATTCACAACAACAATTCAAAACCAAATCACACCAATAACTTTGGGTTGCCTCCCACAAAGCGCTTGGTTTAATGTCATCAGCCGAACATAAACAATGTTTTAATTAGGTTTGATCCAACATTAGGATCTCTTCAAATGCAGGACCCTCTCCACTTATGTAAGCTTTTAATATATGTCCATTTACCTTAATCACTCTCCCAGTTTTTAGATCATCAATATTAACAGCTCCATATGGATATGCTCTTACCACAATAAATGATCCTAACCATCTGGATTTAAGTTTTCCTGGAAATAATTTTAATCTCGAACTATAAAGCAATACTTCTTGCTCAGGCTAAAAATGCTTTTTCAAAATTTTCTGATCATGCCTAAACTTTGTTTTCTCTTTATACATTTTGGTATTCTCATAAGCTTCATTTCTCAATTCATCAATCTCAATTAGTTGCAGTAATCGCTTCTCTCCAGTATCTTTCAGATTATAAATAAACTCTCTAATTGCCCAATAAGCTTTATGTTCCAACTCAACTGGCAAGTGACATGCTTTTCCATATGTGAGCTTATATTGTATCCTTCCTATAGGTGCTTTATAAGCAGTCCTATAAGCCCATAAAGCATTATCAAGTCTAGCAGACTAATTAGTCCTTTTAGAGTTTACTATTTTTTTTCTAATATTCTTTTAATTTCTCGATTGGATACTTCTGCTAAACCGCTGGTTTAAGGGTGATAGGCTGCAGTAATATTATGTTTAATCCTAATTTTCTAAGTTAATTTTTCAATCATTCTATTCCTGAAATGACTTCCTTCATCTGTAATGATAACTCGTGGCATTCCAAATCATGTGAAAATATTCTTTCTTAAAAATTTTGCTACACTTTTAACATCATATTGAGGTAAAGCATCTACTTCAATCCATTTAGAAATATAATCCACAGCTATCAAAATACAAATCTTTTCAAAAGATGGTATAAATGGTCCCATGAAATCTAATCCCCAAACATCAAAGATTTCAACTTCAAGTGTAAAATTTATGGCCGTTTCACTTCTTCTAGAAATATTGCCTACTCTCTGACATTGATCACATACTTTTATATAATTTTTAATGTCTCTAATAAAGTGGGCAAATAAAATCCAAATTGTAAAATCTTAAATGCAGTTTTATCCACTACAAAATATCCCCCAAAATCTGATTTATGACACTTTTGAATAATTTCTTAAGTTTCTTCTAATGGTACACATCATCGAATAATTAAGTCCTTACATTATTTTTATAAATAAGGGTCCCAAAAGTAAAATTTTGAATCATAAATGAACTTTTTAATTTGATGGCTATCTAGTCCGTAGGGTGAAATATTACTAACCAAGTAGTTTACTATATCAACATACCACAAAATTTTCCATTCATTAATCCCATATAATTTTTCATCAGTAAAGTTCTCATTAATCTCATTATTTAAATCTTTTTTATTTTCTTGTTCAAGCCTTCACAGATGATCAACTATTTGATTATCAGAACCCTTCCTATCCACAACTTGAAAATCAAATTCATGCAATAAGAACCAGTTAATTAATCAAGGTTTTGCATCCTTCTTCGTCATTAAATACTTTATAACACAATGATCAGTATGCACAATACATTTAGTTCCAATAAGATAAGGTCTGAATTTATCAAAAGCAAACACTATAGCTAATAATTCTTTTTTAGTAGTAGTGTAATTAATTTGAGCCGCATTAAGCGTTTTACTAGCAAAATATATCACTTTAAACATTTGGTCATATCTCTATCCTAAAACAGCCTCTATAGCATATTCACTAGCATCACACATTAATTCAAAAGATTTCATCCAATCAGGTGAAATTATAATAGGTGCAGTGATGAATTTCTCTTTTAATAAGTTGAATGCCTATATGCATTCATCATTAAAATCAAAGTTGACAACTTTTTCTAAAAGTTAACATAATGTCTTGGAAAATTTTCAAAAATTTTTAATATAAGGTCTGTAGAAACTAGAATGTCCTAGAAAACTTCTTATTCCTTTTACATTCATTAGAGGTGGCAATTAAGCAATAACTTGAATTTTTGCTGGATCAACCTCCATGACTTTTTCAGAAATTTTATGCCCTAATACTATTCATCCTGCAACCATAAATTAGCATTTTTTCCAATTGAGAACAGAGTTTGTTTCTTCACAAAGTTTTAGGAATCTTGATAAATGTTCTAAACATAAATTGAAAAAATTCATAAAGATTGAGAAATCATACATAAAAATTTCAATTCCTTTTTCAATTAAGTCGCAAAAAATAGACATAATGCATCTTTTAAATTAGCAGGTGCATTACATAATCCAAATGACATTATTCTAAAAGCAAATGTTCCATAAGAACTAGTAAAATTTGTTCTCTCTTGATCCTCAGGAGCAATAGATATTTAGTGATATCTAGAATATCCATCCAAAAAGGAAAATTAACTGTGCTCTACTAGGTTATCCAACATTTGATCCAGAAAGGTAAAGGAAAATGATCTTTTCTTGTGTCAGCATTTAATTTTCTATAATCAATCCAGATTCATCATCCAGTAAATTGTATTGTTAGGATTAATTCATTCCTTTCTTTTTCAACCAAAGTTACTCCACCTTTCTTAGAAACACAATGAATAGGAAAAACCCAAGAACTATCTAAAATTGGATAAATAATCCCATCATCCAAACTCTTTAAAATATCTTTTTTAACTACTTTCATTATGGGATTCAATCTCCTTTAAGGATCGACCCTAGGCTTATGGTTATCTTCCATCAGAATTAGGTGCACACAGATTGAAGGATTGGGTCCTTTAATATCAACTAATGTCCATCCAATGGCTTTTTCTTGCAATAATTTTTCTTCTTGTTCTACAATTAATATGAGGATATAATAATAGTTAATGTAGATGAGTTTCCCGAATATGCATACTTAAGATAAGTAGGTAAGACTTTCATCTCAAGTTCAGGAAGTTTTTCAATAGATGGAAAAAGAGGTATACTATTTTAGACAATATCTAAAATTTCATAATTTTCCTGAACATAATATCAATCCTTAGTAATTATCTCATTCGATTCATCTTCAAAATCTCTTTCAGTCTCAGCTTCTTGTCCTTTATCTTCTGAAATGACTTCATCTTTTTGATCCAGTATGACTTCAAATCTATTTTGATAATGATTAACAATCATATCATCAATGATATCCATTTTATAACATTTTCCATCAGGATGCTTCATTATTTTGAGAACATTAAATGTAACTTCCTGATCTTTCACTCTCATGGTTTATCATCCTTTTTACGCATCTATTATTGCTCGTCTGGTAGAAAGGAAAGGTCTCTCCAAAATTATAGGAATTTCTTTATCTTTTTCCATATCTAATACAATAAAATCAACAAGGAAGATAAATTTATCCACTTTAACTAGCACATTTTCTATAAACCCTTTATGATAAGTGATAAATCAATCTGTTAATTGTAGGGTTACAGTAGTGGGAGAAATATCTCTTAAGCCTAACCTTTTGAATATAGATAGTGGCATAAGGTTAATGCTTGCTCCCAAATCACATAAAGCTTTTCCACAAAATTATTCTCCAATTGCACAAGGTATGGTAAAGCTACCATGATCTTTATGTTTTCGAGGAAGCTTTTTCTGATTTATTGCACTACATTCTTCACTCAATGCAACAGTCTCATAATCTATAAACTTCCTTTTCTTATTTAAAACTTCTTCCATAAATTTGACATAACTTGGCATCTATTCTAAATCCTCAGCAAAGGGATATTAAAGCTTCTTGAATATTTCAAAAAGTTTTGAAAATTATTGATCCAATTTTTGTTGTTTAGTTCTTTGAGCAAAAGCTGGTGGGGGTATTTCATAATTAATCTTTGTTGGAGAGTTAGGTGTTTTTGCCTCCTTAGGAATAATTTCTCCATGTCTCTAAATTTTTTTAAGTTCTCTCTCAAACTGAATCTATTTTTGAACTCTAACATTTAATTCCTTTCCACTCCTTAGTTCGACCGCTTTAACTTTCTCTGGCTCTTTACTTTTTTCTTTAGAATTGATCTCAACATTACTATGAAGTGTTCCCTGAAGCCTTTTGCTAAGTGTATTAGCAATTTGTCCAGTTGATTCTCCATATTTCTAATAGCAACACGTTAACTTTGTAAATGATTACCATCTGCAACACCATTTCTTTTATAGATAATCTCTTCTCCTTAACTAGTTGATTAAATCTTGGGGGATAAGTAGGTATAAAGTTGGCACTACCCGTGTTGTTCCAATTTCCCAATGGGTTAAAGTGACCATTCCCCCATTGTTGACTTCCACCACTAGGACTGTTGTTCCAGTTAAAATTAGGATGGTTTTTCCAACCTAGTTGTAATAATTAAAATATGGGCTCTATTGATAACATTTATAGTTCCTAATGAAGTATAAGAATCAAACATTTGTCCTAATGAATTTTCTTCAACCACTTAGGGTGTTGGAGAAAAATTCATTTCAACTTAGTCTATCTTCTTAGAAAATGCAAAAACTTGACATGCAATCACTGAAATAGCTTTGTTATCATGAATACTGACTACTTAGGATTTACTCTACAAGAAGGCCATTAAAAATTATTTGTAGTTATTTCTTCAATTAATGAATAAGCTTCATCTAAGGGTTTAGAAATTAATGAACCTCCAGCAGCATAATCTATAATAGACCTAAGGGATCCTGCTAACCCATTATAAAAAGTTTGAATCATTAACCTGTTTGGTAAAGCATGATGTGGACACTTTCTAAGGAGTTCCTTAATCCTTTCTCAAGCTTCATATATAGACTCTCCTTCATACTGAGTAAAAGAAGTAATATTATTTCTAAGCTTCGTAGTTCTTGATGGTTAAAAATACTTAGCCAAAAATTTTTGAGCTAAATCTCCCCATATTCTAATAGATCCAGGTGCAAAAGTCAAGTTTAAAGGCATCATTTGATATGGCATCATATTTAAATGTAGCACGCAGTTCTTAAAAGCTTGCTAAATGTAAATTGGGATCCTCAAATGTTGTTCCTTTAAACTGATTATTTTGTACCATTTGTATAATTGAAGCTTTAAGTTCAAATGAGTTAGTCTCTACAGTAAGAGTTTTACTGCTTAAATTACATTCATCTACTGTAGGGTTCGTATAATCCCTTAATGGTTTTTGTAAATTATGATGTTTATTTTTAGCAGTTTAAATTTCAATATTATTTTGCAATGAGTTGGCCATTTATCAAGAATTATGAAGTCTTGCTCGTTTTCAAATTTTTTTAATAGTCCTTTCCAATTTAGAATCGTAAGGCACTAAATTTTTAGATCCAAAACTACGCATAAAAAATATAACAATTGCAGAAAATAAAAAAACACACCAATAATGAAAATAAATATTTTTAAATTTTGAAATTTTAATTTTTTTTCTTTTTTTTTCTAATTTTAAATTTATAATTCAAATAAAATTCTAAGTCAAAAGGTTTCATCGCACTCCCTAGCAATGGCTCCAAAAACTTAACCCAACCAGAAATTACTGTATTTTGAATCTCCAAAATTTTCCCATAAATTGTCTCAAAATATATCTAGCGGCTAGTGTGAACAAATGTAATGATTTATGATTTATATAATAATATTTCACACCAGGTTTGCTACGCAAGTATACGTATTGTTTCAACTAATATAGGATTTTCCTTAAAAGTCCTTGTATGGATCCCACGAGAGGAGCGACAACTCGTAAAACAAACATACATAATTTCTATTTAAACTGCAAATTAAACGTATAAGAGGTCTAAAATGATATGCTTACTAAAAGTTACTACTAATGAGTTAAAAAGAAAGGAACAAAAAAATTTAACAACTTAATAAAATATAATAGTGAGTTTGGAAATTATAGAAAACCTTTCTCCTTGCAAAGATATTTTAGCCTACGTAGGATTCAATTGCTTTAGGAAAAAAATGATGTATTGTGACAAATAGAAGCATACCTTATTCTTTAAAACCTCCCAATGCTAGCAAAGAACATTTGCTAACTTAAGGCCTATTCCATAACATCTAGATTCTACATCAGAGCTATCTAGCCTCTCACCTCTAGATGTCCCTAAGCCTATGCCACTATGATGATCGAATTCCAGCGTCAGGATACTAAACCTTAAGCTAAATTTATAAGAATTTAGCCTGCCACTCTAGAACAAACCAATTCTATGCCCATCAAAACTTATCTCACTATTTATTTGCTCTCCCCCTTAGGTGATTGACTGGACTGTGAACTGCCTCAAAAGTCAATATTCAAAAGATAGTATTAGTTTATTTTTGTAAATAGATTGATTTAATAATTAGCAGATACTTGTATACGCAAGTATACATATCGTTCAAGTAATAGAGGGCTCTAGTGGAGTCATGATTATCGATCCCATGAGGAAGGTGGGAACTCTTCAAAATATAGCAAAGATGTTGAAATCTAACACTCAATTTACAACGCAAGTTCAAGTACTATTTAATATGCTAATGCAAAGATAACAACAACTAGATTTATTACAAGTTACTTCTAAATTTTCTAAGCAGGATTAACTAACACACACACTAAGTTTTGTAATTGAAAGGTTTATATATGGAAAAGTGTCTTCCCTCTAGCAATGATTCTATGGTGAGTTATTGATATAGATTGATGATAGAATTGTATTGTGCCAAAAAGGAGCATTCATATTCTTTACCCTCGTCAAATTACCCCCTCTTCAAAGTCATGAAAGAACATTAGCAAATCATAGGCTTAGTCAATAAATCTATGGTTAGGCTGGGAGGTTACTGGCTCTCCCTTCAGAACTCCCACTTCCCTTCACTTTAAGGCTAACCCTAGCTGTAGTTACCAAACTTTAGGACCAAATTGGGGATTTCAGCCTGTCACTCTAAAACCTCAAATTCGATTCCCTTTAAACCATATTTTCCTATTTATTTGCACTCAATTCCCATGAACTACGCAACTCATTCATGGAAATTAAATGGATTCTCCACTATTGTTGTAGAACACTTAGTCCTTTCGGATTGGATGTTTCACAATAGATTTTAACTATTCAATTGGCCAGATTGAAAAGTAAATGAAGTTCAAAATGAAAAACCATCACAATTTCTTTAACATTTTTATGGCACATCAAATCTACATCAACACTTCACTACATCTCATTGCAAGAATAAAGACAAAGAAATCTACTCATAACCCATGAGGAAGATACAACAAAACATGGATTTTATATACAAAAGCAAAGTCATACAAACAAAAAAGTAAATACAACTTATCTCTTTCTCTTTCCCAAGCGAATCTCTTGTAGTTCCTCTGAATACTTTTCTCTCTTCTCTTCAACACTCAATTAGAATGGTAAGGAAGAAGCAATCTTTCATTTTACGCATTCTTCTACACTCCTTAGAGAAGAATTCCTCACAATACAAGACTTCTACACACTTTCCTCACACTTACTGTAGAACCTAACACACTCTCTTTACTCCTCTCTAACACACACTCACACACACCACGCCACACACCTCTTTTGGCTTCCAAAATGGTATAAAATAAGTTAGAAATGACTTCCCTAAGATTTTCCTCAAGAAACCCTTCAAAAATTTGTCCAAATACATTGAATTTGACTTAAACCGACTTTGGGCGTCGGTGGCGCTAGATAGGGCATCGGCAGCATTGTGCTGCCAATTAATTGTTTGAAATCTATGGAATTGGGTGCCAGCGGCGTCCATTCTGGCGCTGGCGGTGTCAGTGTTCAATTTTCTTCTTTTTGCTCCTTTTTGCTCCAAATTCGTTCCTTTTCGCTTCCTTTTGCTCCAATCACCTAAAATCATCATACCTGCAGTAAAACATGAAAAATACCTTCCTTTAAAGTGCAATATCACAAAAAATAAGTAAAATTATATAACAAAAACCTAATATATTTTTGGTGCATCCAAATCCCCCAAACATAACTATTACTTGTCCTCAAGTAATCCTTTTACTACATAAAAAGATAACTCAAAGTAGTGAACTTCTCACTTATAGAATACTATGATATTTTATTTATGAATATAATGTCAAGATTCTTAGAAAGAAGTTCAGTAACTCAGGTTAAAATTACAAGTATAAGAACATTCAGTAGTCAAAGTCTAAGAGTTCTAGTCTCCTATTCATTTCAAGATGAACCATAATTTGTCACATTAACAATTCCTTAAAAGACTATAGGAAAAAGAAGCTCATGCAATCTCCATTAGAAAGTAGGCTAATACTTTAAATATAAATTTAGAAATGTAACTAAGTTCTTCCTTTAGGTTGATTCAAGTGAAGCCAATTTTTTAGTAGGTATCTCCTTAAGCTTCTCATCACATATATTTTCTTCCTTTTTCTTTTTCTCTTTTTCTTTTAGGCTTGTTTTTCAATCCTTCTTTTCTTTCTTTTTCCTTTTTTTTTATTTGAGGATTATTATATCTGGATAACCTGTAATAGTTTTGACTTCACTCTCCTCTTTCTAAAGTTCAAACCTGAAACACCTCCTTACTTAATAAATATATATTCGTTTTATAAGTCATCATAAAGTCACAATCCTTTCTTCACACATAGTTCTTTAAGTCTCTTAACATTTCAAAAATACAGCTTTCTTTACTTTAAATAGTCAACTATAATCAAATCCTTTCATACTAAATATCTCAACCCTATAAAATTAACCTTTATTACTAAAAACTTTCATCCAAATCTACCATAATATTTAAATGAAATAAAAAATTTAGTTATCTAAAGTTAGGTTTAAATACCAAAAGTTAAGCTAATAATTTTTTGAAAATATATTAATAGAGAACAAATAAGAGTTAATATTTTTACCCTCCCCCAAACTTAAGTTTTACAAAAATTTGAAAATGTAGAGAGTAAAAGAAAACTAACCTTTTTATACTGGGATTTTGAAATCTTCTGAAGCTATGCTGGTATTAATCAATAAATTAAGCTAGCAAGCATGAAATAGTTAGAAGCAATGATATATGTAACATTAAACATTTGCTAAGGTGAAAAAATATTAAACATTTAAACATTAAACATCCAACATAACATCACAAATCACATCACTAAACTAACTATCACAGAGTTCATTACACTTTCATTTTTTAACACAAATACATCAACAAACTACATAAAACATGGAAAAGAAAATAACTAATACAAACAATACTACAACACACAACAGAAAACAGAAATCATAGTACTACCAATCATCATCACCAGCTTCATCAGTAGGATCAGCAGGATGAGGACGATATGGAACATAGCTGGGGCAGGTAGGGGATATCACTCCAGTCTCTCCCCACATAAATCTGACCTGAGCATCATGATAGGAAATATCATACTCGACTCTCCTCCTCATGTAATCTTCATTTAAATCGCTTCTAGTCTCAAATACATCCATTCTACTATGAATTCTATCCATACTAGCACTTTTAATTCTTAACTACTCCATAACATCAGCTAGTGTAGGTGCCTCAGAAGTAGATGGATTATCCTAGCTCGTAGTAAGAATATAAGTACTCTTACTCTCTCCCCTTCCAACCACATGAGACTCATAATCCTGAATAATAGTTTTGGTAATAGGTCTCAATAGTATTGCTACCTCTTTAAAACTATCAAACTCAACTCCAGACTATGCACACAGTGATTGAATCAGAGCAAGATGTCCTAATCCACCAGTGGTTTCTCCTCTAGCAATAGTCTGAATGTTCTTGTAGATGATAGATCCAATATTAATCTTCTTCATGGTCTGAATACAATAATTTAGAATTGCTCTATCCTTTGTAAATTCACTGTGGTGATATGAAGGTAGTAGCTCGCAGCGATGAAATAGTGCCATGCTTTAGAAGCTACATTTAACTTAGAAGCAGGGAAATTAATCATATGTTTTTGTTTTGATTTTTATTCCCCTCTTTCGACAGTTAGAAAAGCAATCAACTAGCACATATTCCGTGTCCAGGGCAGATTTGCATTAAATTCTCGCACATTACCCATAATAGAATTAATAGTGAAATAACAAAATCTTTCCCAATTTCTATCAGAAATCAACTGCTCAATAGATCCGCCTGGACTTTCAAAAGCCCGATCTTGTATACACTTTTTATTATGCAGGACATAATTGAAACGAAACTGCGCTTTAACATTAATAAATCTATCTTCATCAAAATCTATCTTCCTCTTGCCTTTGCTTGTTCTATGAGCCATTTGAAATTCTAAAAATTTGTAATAAAATTTGATAAATTCTAAAATCAAAATGTTGTAAACTCCTAAAGTAAATTTAAGTAAATAAGAGCTTAAATCATCATGGAAATCCCAAAATATCTTCAAAAATTCTAAACTTTAGTTCCAAGCAATGTGAGAACTTCCCATGGTGAAAATAAAAAATAATTAGGTTAAAGTGAAGCTCTTACTAAGAGAAGTCTAGATCCACTCTCAAAAAGCTTTGAAAATGCTCCAAATCCTTGATCTAACAAGCCCTAGATCCAATTTTTGGGAAAGTTAGACGAAGAAGACGAAGGAAACAACTAGATTTGTGGGTCCCAGGGCAAAAATCATGATTTTAGAGGGGTTTAGCCTTTTTCTGTACTTGGGCACCGGCGGCCTTGGTTTGGGCACCATGGTGCTCTAATTAAATTAAAAGGGCCCAACTCTATGTATTTGGGCGTCGGCGGCTCCAATTCAATTTTTTGCATCCGAAAATTTTTCTCAATTTTGATCGTTTCAACGTTCCACTATCGTATCAATAGCCTCTTTAAGCATCTATTTCATCAAGTAAGCAACTAACTAACATCAAACTTACACAAACAACACAAAACATCACTTTAATATATAAAATCCATGCTACAAACATAAACACTTAAGCATTCACCAAATATATTCATCCAGCCACAGATAGTCAACATTACAAACACATTATGATACTCTAATGCTGAAAACTAAGAACCAACACATAATTTAAGCATAACAAGTTCAAACACATATTACTAAGTAAAGCAAGTCATTACTAAGCACACCAAAGCATAAAAATACCAAATACTAAATACTAAGCAGAGTCACTACTCATCATTTTCCGAACTATCATCTCCTCTAATATCTCCCAGAGATTGATGATGCACAAACAGATTGTAGAAGGGACGATATGGGAATTCATCAAATGAATCCTCAGCAATCACGATATTTCTATTCAACAGAATTATCAAATTCACTTCAATTTTTCCAGTATGATCAAACTGTTCTTTCATCCTCCAATCCAAGTGATCAAATAAATCAGAGATATTTTTAATAACATTCATAATAATTTGTACCTATTTCTCCAACTTTTTGATCTTTTTCAAAATCACTCTGGAACTTTCAAGAAAGTAAGGCTGAATAGGTCGTGAACTCTGAGATGGTTGATCAGCTATAAGGCACATATCACTGTCATCTCCTATTGCCCGACAGTCATAAATATTGGTTGGATCAATATGCCTTAAGAGAAGAAGCACTTTTTCCCAACTCTCATATAGAACTTGTCTGGCTGCAAAGAAGAAATATGGTGGAAGGATGTCCAAGCCCATATTTAGATCCATGAACAATGAATCCCAATACAGATTTCATGATGATTGTGCCAATATCGATCGGCCTTCCAGTTTAATTACAATAATTTAAAATAGAACTCTCCTTCATTACTTCACTATTTTTTAAAGTTGGAAGCAACTTTGCAGAAATGAATTAATGTCATTGCTTTGACACCGGATTTAAAGATGCAGAAGAAAAACTTACACGTCCGTTGTCTCTAATCTCCCAATCTTCACCTTCGGCTGTCAAATTGCGATAAACTTCATTCATATTGTCTCTCGTTGCATCGAAATTTGAATAATGGCAGATAGGCGAATTCTCAATCATAAACAAGTCATTTATTTTTGAAGGAGTGAATGGTAGAAACCTAACTCACACATAGACGAATCCTTGATTGATCCCATGAAGATTTGCATAGAATTCTTTCACAATAGAAACGACAACAACGGTGGTAATGTAGCATAACACTTCCTAATGCCTCTGCACAATTATCTCTTCAACTCTTGTAGTAGGATTATCAATACTTTGATTTACAAAACCTCTTTTCTTGGCAATCCTCCTCTTCATCATCACCTTGTTAAATAAACGTTGTGCCTTGAAACTGACGAGCTTTTGTCGATTGAAAACTCTAAATCTTGGGGTTTCTACGGAGTTGGAATCCATTGGATTCGAATTGGGAAAGGAATGTTTCATTTTTTAATGGAATTTGGGAGTTAAAAATTGAGTTTGGGGAGTTAAAAGGAAGAAAATCTCACCTAAAACCACCAAAAATTGCATTTTTAAACTCTAGGAACCGTCAACTGGTTCTCGGCACCGACGACACCTGATAGGGCACCGGTGGCACTCCATCGAAGTAAATTATGCATCTTCTCTAGAATAGGGCGCCGACGGCACCCATTCTGGCACTGGTTTCGAGTGTTAAAAAATGTACTGAACTTCATTTTGGTCTGAAATATTCCAATTCTTTAATATGATCCAATATTTTCCATTTTCATGACATTTAAGAGTAAGCAGGACTCCAATATGAATCTCTACAAGCACAACTATTAAAAATAAGCACACAAACAAAACAAAAATAAATATGGGTTGCCTCCCAAAAAGCGCTTGGTTTAACGTCATCAGCTCGACAAACTATTTTGTTATTCAGGATGACTTAACATTAAAACCTCTTTAAAATCGGGTCGAAACCCTTCAAAATATGGTTTTAATCTGTCCCCATTAACTTTGATTATCTTTTGAGTTCTAGGATCTTCATTATCAACAGCTCCAAAAGAATTCACTTTTATAACACTAAGAGGTCCTATTCACCTAGACTTAAGTTTTCCAGGAATTAATTTCAATCTAGTATTGTATAACAAAACTTTTTGTCCAGGTTCATATTTATTTCTTATTATCTTCCTATCATGCCATAATTTCATTTTCTTCTAATAAATCCTGTCAATATGATAAAATTCATTTATGATTTCTTCCAATTCATTTAATTGCACCAATCTATTCTCACCTGCATTGTTCAAATTAAAATTCGGCTCTTTTATCACCTAATGTGCTTTATGCTCCAATTCAACAGGTAAGTGGCAATTCTTTCCAAATACTAGTCTATAGGGAGACATTCCGATAGGGGTCTTAAAAGTAGTCTTGTAGTCCATAATGCAGTATCTAATCTCACGGACAAATCTAAGTGGTGAAGATCCACAGTTTTCTCAAAAATTCTTTTAATTTCACGATTAGACACCTCTGCTAAACCACTTGTGTGGGGATGATAGGCAGTAGGGATTCTATGAATAATATTATATTTTTCAACCAATCTCTGAATCTGATTATTCCTAAAATGAGATCCACCATCAGTTATGATTACTCTCGGCATTCCATATCTTATAAAAATATTTTTCATTTAAAATTTTGAAACACTCCGAGCATCACATATGGATAAAGCAATTGCTTCGATCCATTTTGAGACATAATCAACAAAAACCAATATATATGTATTTCCAAATGAAGGAGTAAATGGTCCCATAAAATCCAATCCCCATACATCAAATATTTCAACTTCTAATGTAAAATTTAGAGGCATTTCATTTCTTCTCGAAATATTACCTACTCCATAACATTGATCACATGTTTTTATATATTTGTATACATCCCTAAATAGAGTAGGCCAATAAAATCCATATTACAAAATCTTATAAGCACGTTTAACAACACCAAAATGTCCTCCAAATTCAGAATCATGGCATCTCTAAATAATTGGTTCAGTTTCTTCACACGTCACTTATCTTCTAATAATAAGATCCTTACACTGTTTATATAGGTAGGGCTCATCCTAAAAATAAAATTTTGCATCATATATAAACTTCGTTTGTTGTTTCCTTGTTAAATCATGAGGTATAATATCACTTACAATATAATTCACAATATCAGCATACCAAGGCAAATTCCTTTCCATAATGGTATAAAGTTGCTCATCAGGGAAAGTTTCTTTAATTTCCTTCTCAAATTCAGATAATTTATAATACTCTAGTCTAGACAGATGGTCACCAATTTGGTTGTCAGATCCTTTCCTATCAACTATCATAAAGTCAAATTCTTGCATTATAAGTATCCATCTGATCAGTCTTGGTTTGACATCCTTCTTTTGCATTAAATATTTGATAGATGAATGGTCAGTATGCACTATGCATTTAGTTCCAATCAGATACGGTCTAAGCTTTTCAAAGGCATACACTATACCTAATAATCCTCTTTCAGTAGTGGTATAATTAATCTGAGCTTCATTAAAAGTTTTACTAGCATAGTAAATAAACTTGAACTTTTAATCATACCTTTTTCCTAAAGCAACTCCAATCACATAATCACTGGCATCACACATAAGTTCAAATGGTCTCTCCCAATCAGGTGAAAAAATTATAGGGGTAGTGATTAATTTTTCTTTTAATAGTTCAAAGGCATTCAAACATTCTTCATTAAAATCAAATCACTTAACTTTTTCTAAAGGTTGGCACAAAGGTTTAGTGATTTTTGAAAATCTTTAATATAACGCCTGTAGAATCCAGCATGTCCTAAGAAACTTCTTACCCCTCTCACAGTAGTAGGAGGTGGTAATTTCTCAATAATCTGATTTTTTGTAGGGTCTACCTCCATACCAAGTTCAGAAATTTTATGACAAGCACAATTCCTCCTGCAACCATAAATTGACATTTTTCCCAATTTAGAACTAAATTTGTTTTCTTGCAAGCTCCAAAAATTTTTCTAAATTATTCAGACATATGTCAAATGAAGTTTCGAATATAGAAAAATCATCCATGAATACTTCTATTCCATTATCAATCAGATTACTAAAATTAGATATCATGCATCTTTGAAACGTTGCAAGTGCATTACATAATCCAAAGAGCATTCTTCGAAAAGCAAAAGTTCCATAAGGGCTAGTAAATGTAGTCTTCTCTTAATCCTTATGATCAATAGGTATTTGATAATAACTCGTATATCCATCCAAAAAATAATAGTACTTGTGTCCAGAAAATCTATCCAACATTTGATCTAGAAAAGAAAGAGGAAAGTGATCTTTTTTGGTGGCGGCATTTAATTTTCTATAGTCAATACAAATTCACCAACCATTAATTTGTCTAGTTGGTATAATTTCATTCCGTTCATTCACATCAACAGTCACTCCTCTCTTTTTAGGAACACAATGAATTGGACTTACCCAAGCACTGTCTGAAATTAGATAAATAATTCTAGCATCAAGTCATTTTAAAATTTTCTTCTTAACTACTTCTTTCATCATTTAATTTAGTCTCCTCTTTGGATTAACTCTAGGTTTATGTTAGTCATCCAACAAAATTCTGTGCATGCAGATCGAAGAACTGATTCCTTTAATATATGCTAAAGTCCAACCAAAAGCCTTTTTGTATCTTTTTAAGGTCTCCAATAATTTACGTTCTTGATATTCATTCAAATCCAAAGATACAATGACTGGTAAGGTAGATGATTCTCCTAAAAATATATACTTTAAATGATTAGGAAGAATTTTCATCTCAAGTTCATGAGATTTTATGATAGATGGAATTAAAATTTTATCATATTTTTCCATAGTATCCAACATTTCAAATCTTTCCTGAACAATAGTCTAACTCTTCATTCCCCATATCATCAAAATAATTTTCTATTTTACTTTCATCCTCACACTCCAAATTTTCATATTCTATTTTCTCTTCTAACACTTCTTTAAAATGACTATCTCTCAAATAATCGCAAATTTCCATTCGAAAGCATTCATCATCTTTTTCTATTGAGGGATATTTCATAGATTTTAGAATATTAAAGGTCACCTCTTGATCATTAACCCTCATAGTTAATTCTCCTTTGTGAACATCAATCATAGATCTTCAAGTTAAAAAGAATGGTCTTCCCAAAATAATTGGAATTTCTTTATCTTCCACCATATATACAATAATATCTATAGGAAAGATAAATTTATCCACTTTTACTAACACATCTTCCACCACTCCTTTGGGATAAGCAATGAAACGATCTGCCAACTGAAGAGTCAAGATATAGGTGAAATTTCTCCTATTCTCAATCTTTTGAAAGTTGATAAAGGCATAAGATTAATGCTAGCTCCTAGATCACATAAAGCTCTTTCAAAAAATTTCTCAACTATAGCACACAGGATAGTAAAACTACGAGGGTCTTTATGTTTTTCGAGAAGCTTCTTCTCAATAATTGCACTACACTCTCCTCTAAGTGCAATATTCTCATAATCTGTGAACTTTCTTTTTTCTTTTAAGAATATCCTTCATAAACTTCGCATAATCAGACATCTGCTCTAACACTTCAACAAAGGGAATATTTACCGTTAATTTCTTAAGGATTTCCAAAAGTTTCGTAAATCTGTTATCCTATTTTATTTTTTCAATCTTTGAGGAAACAGAGGAGGTGATTTTTCAACAGTAATCTTCATTGGTTCAAGCAGATATTCTAAGTCTGGATATATCTTATTAGAAAAATTTTCAATATCCACCTTCTCTTTCTCAACTTCAACTTCTTTTTGCACTCTTGTTTCTAATTCCTTTCCACTCCTTAATTGAATAGCCTTAATTTGCTCCTTATTTTGATCGTTTGGATTGATCTCAACATTGTTGGGAAGAGCTCCAGAAGGTCTATTATTAAGCGCAATAAAAATATGTCCTAATTGATTCTCAATGTTTTTAATCACAACACATTGAGCTTGTAGTTGATTACCCATGTTCAACATTAATTCTTCATTAGAAAACTTCTTTTCTTTAAATTGTGGGTTACTATTAAAGCCAGGAGGATGAGAAGGTCTATAATTAGTGTTTCCTTGATTGTTTAGATTTCCAACTGGGTTAATAGGATTGTTTCCCCATTGCGGGTTAATAGTAGTATTGTTGTTATTGTTCCAGTTGAAATTCGGGTGATTCTTCCAACCAGGATTATAATAGTTTGAATAAGGATTGTTGGGTCTATTATTTATAGCATTCAAGGTCTCATAAGGTGCTGAGATTATATTATCTATCCTACTGAATTTTCCTCCAACACTGGGGGTGTTTGAGAATAATTCATTCCATATTGATCTATTTTCTTTGAAAAGGCAGCAATTTGAGAGACTATCATAATTATGACATCTGAATCATGAATACTAGCTACTCTCTTAGGATTTCCCATTTAGAGTGAAAATTATTAAAAGCCATTTATTCTATTAACAAATATCCTTCATCAAAAGGTTTTGACGTTAATGATCCACCAGCAGCAGAATCTATAATCGGTCTCAAAGATAAAATGTTTGAATTATTAACCAACCTGGTAAAGCATGATGTGGACATTTCCTAAGAAGATCTATAAATCTTTCCTAAGCTTCATATATTGATTCCCCTTCAAACTGACCAAAAGATGTGTTATTATTTCTTAGCTTAGCAATTTTTTATGGAGGGAAATATTTTGACAGAAACTTTTGTGAAAGTTCTCCCTAAGTTTTGATAGATACAGGTGCTAACGAATTTAACCACGCCTTGGCTTTATCCCTTAATGAAAAAGGAAAAAGTCTCCCTTAATGCAAAAGGAAAAAGTCTAAGTCTAACAGCATCATTTGACACTCCATCATATTTAAAATTAGCACACAGTTCTAAAAAACTAGTGAGATGTAAATTAGGATCTTCATTAGTTGTTCCTTCGAATTGGTTATTTTGTATCATTTGGATAATAGAAGGTTTAAGCTCAAATGAATTAGCAACAACATCAGGGTTCTGATTGGTTATATGAATTTCATCCGCTGTTGGGTTAGCATAATCTCTTAAAAGTCTTGGTAAATTTTCATTTTCATTTCTTTGATTTTCTTGGTTGTTTTCCATTTTTGTGAGGATTTTCAATTTTTTTTGTTGTTTTCAAATTTTCTAATAGTATGCTCTAACTCTGAATTGTAAGGCACTAAACCTATAGATCCACTCCTACGCATATAAAGTTACACAAAACACACTAAAAAGCAAACAAGCACACACAATTGTAAACTTCAAAGTAAAGGTATGAACTACTACACTTTTATTAGTTACCATTTATACTTTCCCCGGCAACGGCACTAAAAACTTAACTAGACTGTGAAAGTCAATACTCAAAAGATAGTTTCAGTTTAGTTTTTCAAATAGATTAATTTAATAATTAGGCGGTCACCCGTATACACAATTATATGTATCGTTCAAGTAATACAGGGCTCTAGTGGAGTCCTGGTTATCGATCCCACGAGGAAGGCAGGAACTCTTCAAAATATAACACACTCAATTTACAATGCAAGTTCAAGTACTATTTAATATTCTAATGCAAAGATAACAAGAACTAGATTTACTACAAGTTACTTCTAAATTTTCTAAGCAAGATTAACTAACACACACACACTAAGTTTTGTAATTGAAAGGTTTATTATGGAAAAGTGGCTTCCCTTTTGCAATGATTCTATGGTGAGTGATTGATATAGATTGATAATAAAACTGTATTGAACTAAATATGAGCATTCATATTCTTTACCCTCGTCAGAGTACTACCTCTTCCAAGTCATGTAAATAACATTAGCAAATCCTTGGCTTAGTCACTAAATCAGTGGTTAGGCTAAAAGGATATTGGCTCTCACTTCAAATCTCCCCCTTCCCTTCACCTGAAGGCTAATCCTAGCTTTAGTTACCAAACTTTAGGACCAAATTGAAGATTTTGAGCTTGTCACTCTAAAACCTCCAATTTGATGCCCTTTTAACCATATTTCCCTATTTATTTCCACTCCATTCCCATGAACTACGCCACTCATTCATGGAAATTGATGGATTCTCCATTATTGTTGTAGAACACTTGGTCCTTTCGGATTAGATGTTTCACAAAATATTTTAACAATTCAATTGACCATATTGAAAAGTGAATGAAGTTCGAAATGAAAAACCATCACAATTTCTGTAACATTTTTATGGCACATCAAATCTACATCAACACTTCACCACATCTCATTGCAAGAAGAAAGACAAAGAAATCTACTCAGATCCCATGGGGAAGATACAACAAAATATGATTTTATATATAAAATCAAAGTCATACAAATACAAAAGTAAATACAACTTATCTCTTTCTCTTCCTCAAGCAAATCTCTTGCAATTCCGTTGAATCCTTTTTTATCTTCTCTTCAACATTCAATTCCCTCTTTAGAATGGTAAGAAAGAAGCAATCTCTCACTTTAGTCCTTCTCCTACACTCCTTAGAGAAGAATCCCCACAATAAAAGACTTGTACACACTTTCCTCACACTTACTACAATCCCTAACACACTTTCTTCACTCTTCTCTAACACACACTCACACACTCCATGCCACACACACCTATTTTGGCATCCAAAATGGTCTAAAATAAGTTAGAAATGATATCCCCAATAGTTTCCTCAAGCAACCCTTCAAAAAGTCATCCAAATACATTGAATTCGACTTGAACCGGCTTTGAGCACCGGCGGCGCTGGATAGGATGCCGACGGCGCTGGATAGGGCGCTGACAGTGCTGTGCCGCCAATTAATTGTTTGAACTCTCTAGAATTGGGCGCCGGCAGCGCCGGTGCTCAATTTTCTTCATTTTGCTCCTTTTTGCTCCAAATTCATTTCTTTTTTCTTCCTTTTGCTCCAATCACCTAAAATCATCATACCTGCAGCAAAACATGAAAAATACTTTTCTTTAAAGTGTAATATCACCAAAAATGAGTAAAATTCTATAGCAAAAACCTAACATATTTTTGGTGCATCAGTGATTGCCATGTCTCTGCCTAGAATGAAGTATGGAATCTACTAGTTAGCTGAAATCATAGCCCTCCATGGTCATTATATTTCTCAATGGATTTTAACCTCACAAGTGACCGGTTTTTAAAGTAAATGAAGATTCGGTGAAAATACCATCATAATTTTAAGAGTAAAAAAAGTCTTAAATCATTCTCATCCCACAAGATTAATTCTCATATGCAAGGTGAAAGAAAGGTAAAAACTCAAAATTCATAGATATTAAACAAAAACAAAACATTTGCATTGAAATCCAAGTCTTAAAACAAAAGCTTAACCACAAATACAAAGTACCTTATGTCTTCTACCCAAGTAAACTTCTGGAGTTCCCTTTAAGCAATCTCCAAACTTTTACACACTAAAACACACTCACACTCACACTTGAACACAAAAAAAGAAAATCCTAATTTCTATTACCTCCCAATTGAAGTTTTGAGGCTCCAAAAATGTCTCTAAATTCAGCCTAATCCTTTTTATTTAATAGAAAATAGAAAATAACAAAGGGTTGCTTCAAACAACCCTCCAAAATTCAGCCAAATCTAATGGAACTTGTAGAAAGGTAATTTTTGGCGCTATAGTGCCAGTCTGGGCGCTATAGCTCCCATTCGGCTGGAGACTAGCGCTATTAGCACCAGGGGTGGCACTATTGCGCCACCAATATTTGCCCTAATTTTTCTCATTTTTACCTCATTTTCTCTAAATGTCCATTCTAAGTACTTGAAACGAAAAACATGCAAAATACCTTCCTTTAAAGTGTAATATCATCAAAAATATACATAAAAGACATATAAAATATGCACTAAAAATATATTATTTTTACGTAGATCACAAAGCGGTAGCACGTTGACTAGATTGAGAAGGAATGCTACAGTGGAACTTACTTTTACATCTGTGGATTATTCTACATTGATCGGTTAGAAAGGGAATCAATCAAGGTATTAAAACCTCGAATGCCTACGCAATGTTTACGAGGATTGTCATTGGGCCTTGCGTCACTGTTACAAAGACAGATAGGTTAGTTAAGGAGACAATCAATAAAGATAAATCATCAAATGACAAGGTGCTCTCATTAAAGGACTGACTAGAACGTCGTGTGGTATGAAAAACACTAAAGCATGTGGCTATGAAGTCAATGTAAAAAGATAAGTTGTCCTCATAACAAAGTAGACTCTAAGGTTGTAGGGCTCGAGGCACACTGTAGGAGGTGGATATGGAGCCAACGGATTATCATTAGATGAGACATCCTCATGAAAGAACAGACTAGAACGTCATATGGTTTGAGAGGTGTCAAACGCTAACTAGGCAAAGCATTCTAGCAATTTAAGATAGATCGTAACGGCCAAGCAAATTGGTCCTCAATGTAAACATCATGGAAGGTCACAATAAATCTGAAGATGTTTGAATACAAGATCTTCTCAAAATTAAGTAGACTAGAGCATCATATGGCTCGATTAACATCAAAGTATATGGATATGGAGCCAAAGGATTGTCATGAGACGAGACACCCTCATGAAAAAATGACTAGAACATCATATGGTTTGAGAGGTGTCAAACACTAGTTGGGCAATGTAGTCTAGCAATCCATTACGAGTTAGTAAGGCCTAGCAAAGCAATCATCACCATACACAACATCACAGTTTCGTCGGATATCAAAATAACACGACTGGACATCGATTGGTTAACCGCCTAAAGTAGTCCTAACCAATGCAACATGTGCCATGACAAGGTGATGAAAATCAACCAAGTCAAACACAGTTCCAAAGGTGGTCGAATGAATGAAGAGATCCAACCTCATAGTACCTTGCAGACTTTAGCGGAGCAACTTTTGCTGAAGAGTTTTGCGGGTGTGAGAGTACACTGCTTAAGCATGAACTAATCGGGCTAGCTAAAGCTCAGATTAGTTTGACATGCAACCTGACATGGTGAGTAGAATTAGCCAAGTTGATCATCAAATAGGATATGTGGTAGGTGTCCTTTCTATGCATATAAAATAGTACAAGAATTATATATCCTGTCCCTGCATCAATCGAGCAAACATATGGCTAAATAGCCTGAGGTAACATGCTAGGAATATAGCCATACATCAAAATGTCTCGAGAAAACATGGATCGATGGTAAAGCTGATACAACAAGTTGCTTGATGTGGTAGATAAAACCAACCAAAATAATCAAAACGATATGATTATAAGACTAGAATGGTCTAACCACAAGAGTGCTTTTGTGTAAGCACTAGCGAGGTGAATTTCATAGGGCATGGATCAGCCGTCAGGATGATACAACATGGTATTTGAGGGGGTGGCCAAAGTCGACCTAAGCCATCGAGCATATCAACGGGTCTATATAACCTAGAATGGTCTAACCCCAAGGGTGCTTCATGAGCACTAGCAGTATGACTCTAACTGATAAGTTTTTCGTGTGTGAGAATACCCAGCCTAAACTTAGACTTATCGAGCTAGAATTTGACTTAGACTAGTATGACATGCAACTTGACAAGGTAAATAAATTCAATTAAATAGAAGGAATCGCTGAAGAGGCGATCTCCAAATGTACCCACAGGAAGATTCTCATTGGGGATGACTTCAAGGCTCCACCAAGGATGCTCTGTGGGGATTTGAACATATCATTCTGTCATGGTGAACAAACTCAAACCAATAAAATTAGGAATTAAAAGGTGATAGATGCGTAGAGCTATCTAACTTAACAACATTTTTCCATTACTTTAGCATAGTGATCCTCACTAGGGATTTTAGGTGATCCCTCTTTGATGGATTCTATATGACCCTTTGTTGGAGATACATTTTGTTTGTGGGCATAAAGATACCCATCTTATGCATGGACTAATTGAGGCTACCTAGTGCTCGAACTAGTGCAACATGCACTTCAAGATGGTAAGAAAATTCCCCAAAGTCTGTCAAAATACCATAGAGGTATTGAAGAGGGTTGGATGCATGACATAGTCCAAACTCACAGTGCTTTCACAACTTTTATCGCAATGATTATGTTGGGGATTCCTTATGGCCAGTAGACTGGCATATATATTAAGGAAAATCAGTGGCCCAATCTATAAGAGTTACTCTTTATTATATGTTTGAATAGAGGGTTCCAAAAAACATGGATTGGTTGTAGAACCGATGCGACATGTTGCTCAACATGGTGGATGGATCCAACCAAGCTAGTTGAAACTTGAACGGGTTATACGTCCTAGAATGGTCTAACCAAGTGGGTGCTTTAAGCGCACTAAATATATGAGCTTGGTAATGGTTCTCCCGTCTAGCAATCTAATTCTTGCTGGGGAAGCATCAGAGGTCTCGATGCAGACATGGGTAAGTTGAATGACTGAAGCACAATGTTGTTCCATGGGGTGGGTAGAACCAACCAATGCCGACAGAAAATATCAATAGTTTTAGGGGACCGGGATGGTCTAACCACAAGAGTACTTTCACGTAAGCACTAGCAAAAAAAAATTTCATTGGGGATCCATGGATCGATTGTAACACCAATACGACATGGTACTCAATGTGGCAGCCAAAATCAGCCAAGACAGTCGAGAATATCATGTTAGTGATGGCCAACAACCCAACGTATGAGAGGTTTTTTTTTGTTTTTGGACTTGATATGATGGTTTCGCCGGGGAGTATTTCCCTATAAACCGCTGAGTTTTGTTTTTGTGGGAATGAAAACATCCTCGTATATATGTGTCCAGATTAGATGATCCATAAAAAAATACTCATTTTTATGTCTGGTTTTTTATCAAATTTTTGAAGATATTATGCTTTAATGAAATGTATTTTTGTGTTTTTGGATATAGGTGATAAAAAAATGTTCAAGAAGAAAAAAAGTGAAAAAGGAGCAAAAAGGATAAAAAAGGAGCAAAAAGGGAGCCAGAATACAAAATTGTCAAAATTATTGGTCTGGCGCCTAGGCGCCAGAATCCGGCGCCTAAGCGCCAGGTCGATACGGGATCTGTCAAGATTTTTGACGACTTTTGGACTGTTATTTTGACGATGTTAGCGGTTATTGGACCTTCTAGAAGACTGGCAGTTGTTCCTGGTTTATAGGACATGTGATACAATGTATTTGGACACTTGGAAACGGTTTTAATCGCGAAGAGGTGCGATCCAAAGTAAAGAGGTACAAAGAACTGGACGCAAAGTCCGACACCTAGGCGCCAGATTCTGGCGCCTAGGCGCCAGACACACCTTCTAGAAGATTCATTGAATATGGACACATTTTGAAGAGGTGCCTTGAGGCAACCCTTGAAGCCTATAAATAGGAGGCTACTCCTTCAGAGAAAAGCGCCCAACGCCCAACTTAGTCCCCCTATCTAGAGCCCCATCTAGAGAGAGAATTAGAGAGATACTTTAGGGCCACATTTTACTATCCTTCATAAATTAGTTAGTTATTTTATTTACAGTTTGTATTGAGAGTTTAAAGAGTTGGTGCTTTTGAAGATTATTTGCTTTGGAGTCAGAAGAATTCAGAGGTTCAGTAGGAGAAAAACTTGAGATAAGTATTTGTAATTTTATTTAAAGTTTTATTATCATGTTTTGTTGTTTAAATTCAATGTGTTCTGAGTAGTTAGTTTACTTTCTCCTTTCAATTATGAAAGGATAAATAAGATAATATAAAATTCATTGGAGAATTAGAAACTATTTATATTTTAAAACATTGTGATGATATTAATACCAGATCTTAATTTACTATTTAAATTAGCCATTTAAATTGTTAAAATCATTGAAGAGTTTTGATACCTAGAAGGAGATGAATTCTTAACTAGTAGATATCACATGAATCCTTGGGTAGTCGAAGGCCTTGTGCGGGTTATTCAAGGTGAAGTGCAAATAAATAGGAAGATATTATATAATGGGTGTAGAATTGATAAGTTTTTAGAGTGACAAACTAAATTCTTGTAATTTGGTTTATAGAGAAGGAAAGGGTCACTAGTAGGGCCGACCATAGCCACCCTTGGACATCTAGTAGTGTGAGCCTAGATTAACCCATTCTACTAACAATACATCCATACCTGATCTATAGGCTAGCCAATGTTCTTTACACCTGGATCAAAGGAAAAAGAATATGAATGCTTCTATTTGGCATAATACCATAAATTTATATTCTCCACAAATATTATCATTATCATAGAAAATCTTGGATTAATTGAATGGAAGAAAGTTGTTGTCTTATTGCTATTTACATTAATTATTTCATTACTGCTTTATTATTGCATCTAGTAAATTAAAAATATCAAATTTATAACTATAAAAGAAATACTTAAAAATAAAATTAAAATATTTAAAAATCCATAACTCACTCCTCGTGGGATCGATATCGGGGTCTTTGTTTCAAAGCCCTATATTACTTGATACGATACGTATACTTGCGTAGTACCCTACTTGTGTAAAATATTTTTGATAAAATTATATTTATATACACTAGCTGCTCTTATTATCTATTACATTTTGAAAGCATTAATTATTATATTTGTCATCAGCGGATTGCGGGTCAAGTTTTTGGCGTCGTTGCCGCGGATTGAACTTTTAGTACGCATATACTTAGCGTGGGTCACTAGACAACCATAAGTCATAGTCAATGCAACATACACCCTTATATGGTGTACAAGATCAATTAAGTTGATCAAGATACAAAAAAGTTATCTATAGAGTTGGATGAATGGATGGTCCAGCCTTGGGGTGCTTTTCATAGGCCACAGCTCTGTAAACCTTGCTAGAGATTTCCTCGAAAAAGAGCAAAGTACTCTTCATCGAGGGAAATTTTATAATCTGATCGAGCATTGGGGATGCTGATTAGGCATGGATCAACTATTTGAGTGAGTGCTTTGACTGTTACGGCATGCAACTAACAAAGCAGCAGATTACTTAAATTAGGCGGACTGAGTGGTCCAACTTGAATGGGATATCCTGGCTAGGATTCTGTTAAGCGAGACTCTCACTAGAGATTCCTCAAAATTGAGAGGGTAATTCCTATCAAAAGGGTACCATGAAGAAACCAAACCTAGTAATTATATTAACATAATGGATCATCTCAAAAAAGCATCCCTCAATAAGGATTCCTCAATGACTTACAGAGTAGCTCTTACATGAGAAAGACTGGGGTCCAACATGTAGGTGGGGCATTTATCAATACACATGACGAGGTGACCCAATAGGGGATTTATTTTTTTAATGCAGGTATGAAGGTACTTTGCTTAGGCATGGATCAGCTAGGTAAGCTGAGTGTTGTAGCCAATGCAACACGCCTCTTCCTGACAAAGCGATAAGAATCGCTCACACTGTAAGGATGTAGAGATGGGGTTATACTATGATGATGGTCTATCCTGTAACCACTTCAATAGAGGGTCTCAACAACATTCATTCAAACCGAGCTAGGCAAGCACATACTTCACATTCATAAGGATGAACGGGAAGTGTAATTAACGATACTCGTTATGAGCGGGTGTAGTCTCTTCAGAACCTGTGTAAAATAGATCAATGAAAGACATGGTAAGAGAAATACAAGGCATCTCTTATATTGATTAGTGGTAGAACCAGGTATAATTCACCCATAGGACTTCCAATTTACCCGAAATGTGAACCAACAATGAAAGCAAGAGAAATACAAGATTGCTCCTACATGAAATTGTTGCGAGCTTTGAGTGATCTTTTGACAGATGCAAGGTAATCACCATATGCAGCTCACATAATGAAGAGAGATCTAGAATACTAATTCTTTATTGATCTGAAAACTGGATCATAAAGTGCATGTGCTTTGAAAAGTGATTTTCCTTATAATGTACTATGAGTTTGTTTCACGCACAAGGCGAAAAACATGTGGGTGATGGATATCCCACAACAAGGGAAATTCAACTTCCAAAAAAAGGAAAGCCTAAAAGAAGGAGGTCAATTCATAAAGCTTAAAAAGATGTGGGTGGATACCCACATAAAATGCAAGCCTTCTTCTAATGAATGGGCCACTGTGACCCGAGGGTTGATGCAAAAAAGCATAAATCATCAGTGGGTGAATACCCACATAAAGGCAAGCCATCTTCTGAGGGAAGGGCCACCGTGACCTAAAGGTTGATGCATCAAGTGTAAGGGTGGTGGGGGAAGAGCAACTGCCAGACCCAGAGGATCGAATCATAGTGCATAAACATAATAGGTGAGGAGACAACTTTATGGCAAGCCATTCTTCTGAAGGAAGGACTGCCAAACCTAGAGGGTCAACGCATGGTGAGTAAGGGTGGCGGGTGAAAAGTCCACATAGAAAAAAGTAAGTTAACTTCTGAGGAAAGACTACCTGACCCAGAGGGTCGATGCGTAAAGTGTAAAGTTGGTGGATGAAGATTCCATATACAAAAAGTCAATTCAACTTCCTAGCAATGACTGTCAGACCCAGAGGATCGATGCATAAAGCATAACGGTAATGGGTAAAGAGCCCACAAAGCTTGTAGAAGTCTTTCATGGCTTTCATATTTTTTTATTGTCATATAAATTTTTTAGAGAGCTTATCAAGATCTTTTTTTTATCCCGAGCTAAGACGTTATCGGGAATGATTTAGTTTGACATAACAAATTGATCTAGTATGAGGAGCTCTCACATGGGCACCCTAGAATGATGACAAGATATATTACGCAAAATATGAAATTTTATAAATTTTAGGTCCATGTGGAATTTTTCTTGAGTACTTTCCCTATACTGGGTTTAATTCTTTTCACCCTTAGGCCAAGTAGGACCTCTTCATTCGTGTCTGGGTGTTAAGTAAATACGTCATTTCGGAGATTTCTTTAAATCCATTAGTGATTTATCAATCATCCAAATGTCATCTAAACAATTCTCTTAACATAATATCTTAAGGAACTTGTCAGGCAAATTTTGAAATCAGTAACTTTTTTATATTTAAATTTCTTATTTTCCTCTCACCTCAAGCTTCATCTCAGGGTTGTTGGCAAGTTTTCATTTTTTTTGAAGACTTTAACACTTTTTGTTTTTCATGAGAATCGCTATATCTTGTAGAGATTCTTTTGTAATAAAGTAAATTTCTTTTAGAATCAAAATTTTCTCGAATAAAGATTCTTAGAATCTTATGATCCATTTCTTGTTAAGCTTCCATTGGTCTAGCTGAATGGAAAAAATAAGAGATCCAAATAGTCTGAAACTACTCACATTTAATGACATCCATCTAGTCACTTTGAGGTGTTCTCAAGACTTAGGTGAAAATTCATTAAGGTAAGAGATTTGATCGTCAAGACTTACTTCAAATCCACCAAACCAAGAGGATTTGTAAATCCTAAGAAAGTGCATACAGGTTTTGGCTTAGGCCCATCCTCGGGATCTATCCTAGATTCAAACTCAAGAATCATCAAAAGTGAACCCAAGACAAAATCAACTGAGGGGCGCGGATCCTTTAAGAACCATCTCAACGGCCTCTAGAAATTGGAGTCGGAGCGTCAAGAGATTCAGAGATATCTCGGTCATATGAGTAGAGAGGTCTAATTGGTAACGTCTGATATCGAGGTGTCCTAACTAATCATGGACTGATTGTAGAGATAGAATGCTCTGATCAGTTCAACATGACTATTGACAAGATGATAAAAATCAACAAATTTAAACAAAGGATATCCATGAGGTTGGATATGGGAGATGAATTAATTTTTCAATGGTCCTTTCGCACTAAGAACATATTCAAGTGTCAGTGAGGATCTTGATAGGTGAGGCACCATATCCTAGGTTCAAGGTTGACAAATAAAACATATGTTAGGCACATGATGGCATCCGGGACTGGTTCGTCCCCACCGATGTCGTAAATCTCTTGTGTCATTGTGACTCTTGGAATGTCATTTTTTAGGAATCACCACTCTGTTTATCTATCATATTACCCTAATCTTCAAGTAATCTTATTCTTTCGGATCATGTAAAGGATCTTTAGATATTAAGAACTTGAAGAAGAAAGATAAGGGCTAAAAAATATCAAATACTAGAACAAGGAAATGTCAGTGGTAATCTTTACGAAGAAGATTCTAGAATGCCTTATTCTTAATATTTCCTTAAAAGGACGACCACAAGGAAAATCTAATAACCAATGATTGTAGTTATAATACATATTCTGAGTTCTTTAATTCTTCTATAGAAGTAAGGTCCAATAGTTAGTTACATCTTGGACAGTTAGGATTGCCAAATAAATCTCCTGATTAATGTTAATACTCGCTCTCTAAGAAAATTTTTAAAATGTCAAAATTAAGGAAAGAAACGTCAATGTTCAATCCAAAGGGTAATAAGTTTCTAGGTGTCACGTACTACCCTAATGGTTTCAATTTCTTTTTTTTGTCATTTTTATTTTATCTTCTTTTTGATGTCGTTGTTTTGATATTATTTTGGTTTTGTTTTGTTTTGAATCGCATTATTTTGATGTCAATTTGGTTTTGTTTTGTTTTGAATGTCATTATTTTGCTGGCTTTTAGGTTTTGTTTTATTTTGAATGTCGTTATTTTAATGACATTTTAGTTTTGTTTTACTGTCATTTTGATTTTGTTTTAAAGTTGTTATAATGTCTTCATAACGTTGCCCTACAAAACAGAGTTAGCACACCCTAATAATATGCAAAGTAAATCTAAAACAAAACTTATATTCAACTTGCAAGGAAAAAAGTGTCAAAGTTTATTCTTACACAAAAATAATGTCAATTTTAATTCTTAAATTCTTTATTTAGTTGGTTTTTAATTTTAGACAACCCGGTCAAGATGTCCATGACTCTGTCATCCCAGGCTCTCGAAAGCCTTGATCCACATAGTCCGAAAGGTGTTTAAACCAGGACAGGTGATGCGGACATTTTTTATAGCAAGAACTTATGAACTCAAATATATATATATATATATATATATATATATATATATATATAAATATATATAAATATATACATGAATATGATGGCGGCTGGTTTGGAGGGAGGTGCTCTGCTAGGGTTTCCATGGAGGAAACTGGTAAGGTGAGCGGCTGTGCTGGTGCAAGGTGGAGAAAGGTGGTCGGTAAGAAGCCGGAAGCCTTCTCGGTTCTCTTCTTCCCTTGGTTTTGGGTGGGGGTGATTCTTTCTCACTTCCCGGGCTCCTTATTTTTGAATTTTGCTTGTGGTACCGTTACATTGGCAATGGCAAATGATCTCACTCGAGCTGATCCACACTTTGTTGGAAGGGGTACTTTTGCTCGAAGTTATAGTGAGGAAAGATGGTGGAACCACTCTAGGAGATAAGCCGGTGTTCCCTCAATTATTTCATGATGCAATGGATGGGAAAGGCCGAGTGTGAGTTTATTAGGAAATGTACTAGGAAGGTTGGGAAGCCAGCTCGATTTTTGCCGAGGAGGAGATTACGAAGCTGTCGGAGCCTTATAAATTTACCTTGGTAGGGAAATTTCGGTTTGGCCATCCTAAAATGGATATCTTGAGAAAAGCCGTTGATGATTTCAAGCTAGTGGGCGGTTGGAAATTAGGGGTTTTTACGATGAGACACATTATGTTGCAGCTTGCTAAGGAGGAGGATTATGCACAGGTTTTTCTAAAAAAGTGATAATGATAGATGGGAAACCCATGAAGCTCCTCAAGTGGACAATGGACTTTGATCCAACTAAAGAACCACCTATAGTTCCGGTGTGGTTCGGTCTCCTAACTTAAAACTTCCTTTTAACAATCATAGAATCATCTATGATATAGGCGATGCTATGGGAAGGCCACTCAAACTTGATATCCCCTCTCGCTAATGTTACCAGGATTTCCAATGCAAGATTTCTAGTTGAAAGGGACATTACTCAACCTTATTTGGATGGGGTCCGGCTGAAGCACTCGCTAATAATGGATATTGGCAACCCATTGTTATGGAATATCAACCTTTGTATTGCAAGCACTCGTCATCTATTTGGACACACCATGGAACAATGCTTTAAACTCCACCTCGAATTAAGACCTTATAATGTAAATAATAAGGTTACTAAGAAAACCGATAATCCACCTATCTCACCGGGGATTCCGGTTAGCATCGTCCCAATTACTACCCGGGATTTGAATAATGAACTTGCAATTCTAAATCGGGGTCCGAATGGTGGGAAATATGCGGATCTACCAATAGAGATTAGAGATAATGGTATGAATAATGCTACACTCGGTTACCGAAGGCGATGATGTGAGTTCGGATAATTCTAATGCGAAGGGGCCGGGTCTCAACAAGGAAGTAGGAGGAGGAGGAATAGGAATCTACGGCATATCGATTTATCTAACACTTGTCCTTAAGGAGCCTACGAGTCGCCACCACATCTAGGATCACAAGTGCTTGCACGGGGAGTTGATACTACTAAGGAAGTGATCCCGGATTATTCCGATGCGAGTGCCACCTTTATAACCCCTTCAAGTCCCATAATTGGGGAATCGCCCAAATGTTTCTTGAGAATTTAGCAACTACTGCCGATGGTGCTTGGTCTCAACAGAAAAGTAGAAGGAGGAGAAAAGATATTATGGAGCCGCAAAATTTATCTAAGTCTAATATTATTGGTATGGATCATTCGATGCAACACCCCCTAGAATTACTAGGGCCGGTAAGGCATTACACCATGATTAATCCGATTTGTTGGAATGTTAGGGGTGTGGCAAGTCCGGCACCCTTAATAGATTACTACATCTTAACGGGACTTTTAAACCTTGGATTATAGCATTACTTGGAACCTATGGTGCATACCAACATCTCTAAATTCACCAAAAGATTTCCTGGATTCCATTTTCACTCAATCGCAACAATAAGATCTCGGATTTTTACAAGAAAGGAGCTAAACCGCAATGTTCAACTTGATAATTATCAATTTCTCCATTTACGGTTTGGGATGGATTCTTTCCGAGGCGATGCTTACTATCATCTATGCTTGGGTGTACTCCTATGGATAGAGTTTCTCTTTGGAATGAGTCATGTGCAGATCACTACAAGTAACTCTTCAAATTGGCTTGTAAGTGGGGATTTTAACTGCATTAGAGATCCCGGTGAGAAAAAGGGGGAAGAACTCCCGACCTTAATACTATGCTACAATTTTCCCGAATATCACTAATGCGGGATTATTTGATCTAGGCTACATTGGTACCCCTTTCACATGGAAGAGAGGTAATTTGCTTGAGAGAATTGATAGAGCTTTAGCTAATGACCTTTGGCTTAACACCTTTCCCATAACTCAAGTGCGGCATTTACACGAGGCAACATCCGACCACTCCCCACTACTAATTCGGATTTCTTTCAGCTCTTACAAAGGGTACTCCCAGTTTAGATTTCTCAATGCTTGGTGCACTCATGATAGCTTTCTAGCTGAAGTACACGAGCCCGGAAGGTCCACGATCACATTAGTCGTAGTCCTCTTGTGAGACTCGTGGAGATTGCAAAAGAATGTTGCTTTTAAACTTAGATCGTGGAACAAGACTCAATTTGGAAATGTTTTTCAACAAGTTAAGGATGCGAAGCCAAAGTCCATTTGTTGGAAGCTGCAAATGATTTGGGGGAGAATCGAGCACGGGAACTTGAAATTGCCCGGTCGGTTTTATTCCAAGCACCTTGGAAAGGGAAGAGGATTTTCTACAACAAAAGCTGCTCGTAAACAAGTACCTTTATGGGGACGGGAATTCTAAGTATTTTCATGCGATCATTAAGCACGGAAGAAAAATAAATGCTATACTTAAAATCAAGGATGAGTCCGGCGATTGGGTTGCCGACCAATCTTCCCTCTCACAAAGTGCTCTGTATTACATTTTCGAATTTGTTTGCTTGAACGACCTATATCCTCTACTTCATTTTTTGCCGAGATGTTTTCTCGATCATCAAGATTATGTGAATCGACTTAATTTAACTTTCTTACCCGATAAACAGGAGATATTTCAAGCTTTAAAGAGCATTGATGGTAATAAAACAGACAGTCCCGATGGGTTTACTTCAACATTTTATATTAAAGCTCGGGATATTGTGGGTGCCGATCTTATTCGAGCAGTTCATTCTTTCTTTCTTGGATCCGATCTTCCTAAATATTTTGTCGCAACCAGCATTGCTCTTATTCCCAAAGGATCTCAAAAAAACCGAGTGGATCGATTTCGGACCTATCAGTCTTACTACTACCTTTTCTAAAATAATTAGTAAAATTCTTGTGGGAAGACTACAACCCTATCTTAACCAATTGATCGGCTCTAACTAATCGCTTTTGTGCGGGGTAGAACTATTATTGATAATTGTCTTTTGGCTCGGAAGCTATTCTTGGATATTGATAAGAAATGTAGGGGACACAATTTACTTCTCAAATTGGATCTTAAAAAGGCTTTTGATTCTATCGGTTGGAAATTTATTGATTTAGTACTTAAAGCTAGAGGTTTCCATCCCGATTTTTGTACTTTAATTCAAAGATGGCTATCTAATGTTTATTACGAGTGTCTCGAGTCGATGGCTGCAGTTATGGTTTCTTCAAAGCTGGTAGGGGTCGAAACAAGGAGACCCATTGTCTCCAACCATCTTCATATTGGCTTTTGATTACTTCTCCGAACTGCGAATGCCGCTCAAACAATTTATCCTTATCTCCATTTTAAGCATGGTTCTTCACGGATGATAAGTCATTTGGCATATGCCGATGATGTTATCATTTTCACCAATGGAAGTAAGCTTCGTTGTTAAGAAAACCTTACAATCGATCGATCACCTAGCCTTGGTTGCGAGCTCGGAATTAAACCAAAGGAAGTGTCGATTTTTGGTCGGCAAAGGGTTCAAACATCAACAATGGGTGAAAGAGTACACTTGGGTTCTCTGCTGCTCGATCTCCCTTGAAATATTTAGGTGTACAGACTAATTAAAGGAAGGAGAAAGCAATCTCGGTATGATGAAGTTGTCAAGAAGATTACATCAACTTTAAACTGCTGGACTAATACCTTTCTATCTAATGGTGGAAGATTAACTTTACTTAAGAGTATACTCTCAACCTTTCCCCTTTATCGATTACTAAATAGTTAGAATGAAAAAAGCACCCGTGAAAATGTTAGAAACAATGTTTAATAAATTTCTCCGGGAAGGCCAAACCAAGCAATATCATTGGGCTATACGGAACAAGGTTTGTAAACCAACCAAGGTCTGGGGACTAGGGTCGAGAAATTTCCAACAAATGAGCCATTTGTTCTATTATAGCAGATGGATTAAATTCGGAAGGAAAGATACCATGTGGGCAAAATTCCTTTTGACAAGTATTCGTTGGAAAGATCACCCAAATTCAGTCAGTGCCAAGACAAGGGGATTCCAAGCATTGGAGAAGTTTCTTGAAAGTTAGGGACATGGCCAATCGATATTTCTGCTGGGAAGTGGGCAAGGGGAGGTGAATTTTTATTATGATAACTGGATAGGAGATGGAACTCTAAACTTTACTCGCTGATTTTAATCACCAACTAAGCTGTTGCAGATTTTTGGGTGGAGGATCACCTGGAATGTCAACGAAGCTGAATGAAGTTTTGGATGGGGAGAGCATACAACGGATTATTCAAATCCCTATTAATCCAACTAAACTCGATAGAATCTTGCTCAAGCGATCTAATAAAAAATCTTTCAATCGGATGATTCACGACTCACTTCAACTTTGGCTCGATACTTCTTGGGGAGAAAATTTGGACCGAGCTTTTATCCCCCTCTATGTCTTACTTCGCTGGAGATTATTCCATCATTATCTTCCATTAGATGATATTTTAAAACTCAAAGGCCTAAGACTTGCTTCTAGATGTTGGCTCTGTCAAGCTCGGGAAGAATCTTTTTCCCACCTCTTTCTCCATTGACCTGTCACTAAACGGGTGTGGATTCTTGTTTTAAAACATTTCCATCTTACTCATCTTAATCACAATTGGCTCAATTGGGAGGCTTGCTGGGAAGACTGGAAAAGTGAAAAATGGTTCCATTTACCTTTAGTTATCTGCTGGTTTGTTTGGATGCATAGGAATCATTTGAAGTTTGACAACAGAAATTGCAATATTAATCATATGGTGGCTAACTGCTGCAGTTTTCTGAGAAAGAAGCCACTGTTGGAGCCTACAAACCAAAGAAAACCTACATTGCTGAAGTGGTCCCTTCCACCTCCACCATGGATAAAAATAAATATAGATGGGAGCTTCACTAAATCTGCTGCTTGGAATTAGGGCGGTTGTAGAAATTCTGGAGGTAAGTTACCGTGGTATTTCCAAGTGCCAATCATCTCACTGTCGGCTCTCCATTCCGAACTTCAAGCCGCTTACTCGGGCCCCGATTATCGCTAAAGCTTTGAACTACCAATTTGTACTGGATTGAATCGATTCTCGACAGCTTGTTAATATAATACAAGGATTATCCCCTCCTCCATGGAATTTGGTATACCCTTACGTAACATTGCTCTCTACATTTGGCTCTATCACCCTCAAGTGGTCCCATATCTTTAGAGAAGGTAACCAACCCGCTAACTCGGTTGACCAAACGTGCTACTTGCAGCTCAAAGGATTATTTTTTCCGTTAAACCCGATGATCCTTTAAAGCTTTTACTTTTTGGGGATTTGACGGATATTCCCTATATTAGATGTATGTAAACTTTGTTGACTTTCGCTGAATGAATTTTTTCTTTTTGCTAATATATATATATATATATATATATATATATATATATATATATATATATATATATATATATATATATATATATATATATATATATATATATATATATATATATGATTTTGTAAAGTACAAACTTCAACGCAAGTATATGTATCGTATCAAGTAATACAGAGCTCTAATGGAGTCCTGGTTATCGATCCCACAGGGAAGGCACAATTCATACAATAGATAATGTAATACCGAAATCCAAAACTTAAATTATAATTAAAGTTTAATGTTTACTTCTACTAACAAGATGCAGAAAACAGTAACAATTAAGTAAACTACAATTACTTCCAAAATCTTTAAAACAGAATTAACTAATAGACACACACTAAGCTTGTATTTGAAAGATTTTAATATATATGAAAAGTATCTTTTCTCTTGCAATTAGAATATGATGTGTGAATGATATGGAATGATTATTTATTCTATTGTGCCAAATAGGAGCATAAATATTTCTTTACCCTCAAAAGAGTATCCCCTCTTCCAAGCATGAAAAGAACATTGACATATCCTAAGTTTAGTTAATAAATCTCAGGCTAGGCTGGGAGGATACCAGCTATCACTACGGAGCTCCCAGTCACCTTTCACCTGAAGGCTAACCTTCGAGTTTAGTAACTAATCTTAGGACCAAATTGGGGATCTCAGCCTGTCACCCTTAAACCTCCAACTTAAAGTCCATCAAAACACATTTCCCTATTTATTTGCACTCAATTCCCATGAACTATGCAATTCATCCATGGACATTGAATGGATTCTTCATTATA
This sequence comes from Papilionanthe hookeriana x Papilionanthe teres, assembly GCA_022702705.1. Taxonomy (NCBI): domain Eukaryota; kingdom Viridiplantae; phylum Streptophyta; class Magnoliopsida; order Asparagales; family Orchidaceae; genus Papilionanthe; species Papilionanthe hookeriana x Papilionanthe teres. Next base: position 36,713,355 of record CM040435.1, on the reverse strand, counting down.
GTTGTAGGATACTCAATCCTTTCGGAGTAAATGTACAACAATAAATTTTAACAATTCAATTGGCCAGATCGAAAAGTAAATTAAGTTCAAAATGAAAAACCATCAGAAATTCTTCAATACTTTAAAAGCACTTTAAATCCACATCATCACATCATCACATCTCTATGCAAGAAGAAAAACAAAGGAGACTATTCAGAATTCATAGAGAAGACACAATTAAACATGGATTTTATATATAAAAGAAAAGTCATACAAACCACAAAAGCAAATACAACTTATCTCTTTCTCTTCCCCAATACAAATCCCTTGAAGTTCCTTTGAATCATTTTATCTCTTCTTTGCAACACTCAATTCCCTCTTTAGAATGGATAGGAAGAAGAAATCTCTCACTTTACTCCTTCTCCTTCACTCCTTAGAGAAGAATCCCTCTCAAATCCTCACTTCTACACTCTTCTCTTCCAAGCCCTAACACTCAACACACTCAATTCCTCTCTAGAACTCTCTACCACTACCCTAGAACTACACTCATTTCATCTAAAAACAGTTACATATATGTTAGAAACGAAATCCTAAGAGTTTCCTTAAGCATCCCTTCAAAAATTCGCAAAAACTCTTCAAATTTGAATTGCACCAAGATTGGGCGCCGGCGGCGCTCGATAGGGCACCGACGGTGCTGGATAGGGCACCGGCGGCGCTCTATCGCCCATATATTTTCTGGAGCTCTCACGAAAATGGCGCCGGCGGTGCCCATTCCGGCACTGGCAGCTCCAGAAGCTAATTTTCTCCATTTTTTTCCTTTTCGCTCTGAATTTGTTCCTTTTCGCTTCCTTTCGCTCCAATCACCTAAAATCATCATACCTACAACAAATCATGAAAAATACCTTTCTTTATAGTGCATATCACCAAAAATGGGTAAAATTATATAGCAAAAACAGTATATCTTTTTGGTGCATCAAAATCCCCCAAACTTAACTATTACTTGCCCTCAAGTAATCCTTTTACTACATAAAAATATAACTCAAGGCAATGTACTTTTCACCTGTAAGACACTAAAATTTTTCATTCAAAAGAATATATTGGTAAGACTTTTAGAAAGAAATTCAGTAACTCAGGACAACACTACAGGTATAAGAATATTCAGCAATCAGGTCTAAGGGTTCTAGTCTTCTATTTATTTCAAGATAAACCATAATTTGTCACATTAAGAGTGCCTTGAAAGACTTTGTGAAAAAGGACTTCATGTAAACTTCATCAGAATGTAGGCCAATACTTTAAATATAAATTTAGAATCGAAATCAAGTTCTCTCTTTAGGGTGACTCAAGTGAAGCTAATTTTTTTATTAGGCATCTCGTCAAGCTTCTTCTCATAAATATTTTTCTTTCTTTTTCTTTCTTTCTTTTTGGGATTGTTTTTCAAACCTTCTTTTCTTTTCTTTCCTTATTTTTCTCTTTTTTTTCATTTGCATAGAACTCTCTCACAACACCCATAACAACATTTGCAGTAAAATAACAAAATCTTTCTCAGTTTCGCTCGATAATTAACTGTTCTACAGATCCACGAGGATTGTTAAAAGTTCGATCCTGAATACACTTCTTATTGTAAAGGTAAGAATTCAAACAAAATTGCGACTTGACATTGACAAATCTTTATTCATCATAATCAAATTTTCTCTTCCCTTTACTCATCCTTGGAACCATGTGAATTTCTAAAAATTGCAATAAAATTCCAATAAATTCCAAATCCAAAATGTAACAAACTCCAAATATTATTCTGAACAAGTAAGAGCAAATTTCATCATAGGAAATCCCAAAATTTCTTCAAAAATCCCAAAATTCTAATCTAAGCAATGTGAAGATTCCTATGGTGAAAATAAAAATTTTTTAAATCAAAGTGAAGCTCTTACCAAGAGAAGTGTAGATCCAATCTCGAAAAGCCTTGAAATCGCTTCAAATCCAAGATCTAGCAAGCCCTAGGTCTTCAAAATCACAAAAATGGAGGAGGAAGACGAAAACAATGGAAAATATCATGGTTCCCAGGGTCAAAATCGTGAAATAAATGGGTTTTAGCCTTTTTCTGTACTTGGGCGCCGGCAGCGCTCGATAGGGCACCAGTGGCACCAGCGCAAAAATTTTTCTGGGTCTAAAAATTTTTTCATAATTTCGATCGTTTCATCCTCCACATTGACATTTAATACTTAATTAAGCATCTATTTCATCACACAAGCAATAACTAACACAACTCTTATACAAACAACACAAAGCATCACTTATATATATAAAATTCACATTACAACTTAAATACCAATATGTTCATCAAATTAAACCAACAACTCTTAGATTTTTAGTTTTACAAGTACACTACGATAAGCAAACACTAAAATCTAAGCACACACAATGAAATTAAGCATTGAAAATCCAAATGCAAACTACAAAGAAAACAAAGCAAATACTAAACACACCAAACAAAATTAAGCAAAGTAAAGCAAACACACATCAAACATAAGTAGAAACCAGAAGTCACTCCTCATCGATTTCTGAACTATCGTCCTCTCTGATATCTCTAATAGATTGCTGATGCACGAACAAATTGTAGAAGGGACGAAATGGGAATTTATCAGATGAATCCTCAGCAATCAAAACATTCTTCTTCATCAGATTAATCAGGTCCATCTCAATCCGACCAGTGTGATCAAATTGTTCCTTCATCCACTAGTCTATATGATCAAATAAATCAGAAATATTATTAATAGCATTTAAAACATTTTGTACCTCTTTTTCCAACTGCTTGATTCTCTTCAGTATCGCTCTGAAATTTTTAGGAAAGTAAGGTTGAATGGGTTGTGAAGTCTGAGTTGGTTGATCAGCAAGCAGATTCATATCTCTTTCATCTCCTACTGTTTGGTAGTCATAAAGATTAGTTGGATCAATAGGCCTCCAAAAGAAGAACCTTTTCCTAATTCTCATATGGAACTTGTGATTGACTACACAACAGAAATATGGTGGATGGGTGTCCAAGCCCATATTTAGATCCATGAACTATCAATCCTAAAACTAATTTAACAATTATATTTCCAATATCAATCGGTCTTCCAGTTTGAATACAAAAATTCAAAATAGCACTTTCCTTGGTTACTTTACTAATCTTCAAGGTTGGAAATAACTTTGCCGAAATAAAGTAACGCCACTGCTTTCACACCGGATTTAAAGATGTAGAAGGGAAACTGATATATCCATTTTCTCTTACTTCCCAATTTTCATTTTCATCCGTCAAATAAAGATAAACATCATTCATATTATCGCTCGTCACATTAGAATTGGAATAGTAGCAAATAGGTACATTCTCAATCATAAAGAGATCATTAATTCTAGCATGAGTGAATTGCACAAACTTACCTCGCACAAAGACGATTCCTTGGTTGATCCCATGAAGATTTTCATAGAATTCCTTCATAATTGGAATGACTACGGCAGCGGTAGTGTAACATAGCACTTCCCAACGTCTTTCCTTTAATATCTCTTCAACTCTTGTAGTAGGATTATCCATACCTCGATTAATAAAGTGTCATTCTTTGATAATCCTCCTTTTCATCATCACTTTGTTGAACAATCGCTGTGCCTCGAAACTAATAAACTTTCGTCGGTTGAAAATACAAGATCGAGGGGTTTCTATGGAGTATGAATCCACGAGATGCGAATAGGGAAAGAATTTTTTTCATTTTTCTGGAGTTTGGAAGTTTAAAATGGAGTTTAGGGAGTTATAAGGAAGAAGATCCCACTCAAAACCGCAAAAAATTGCATTTTTAAACTCCAAAAACCATCAATAGATTTTGGGGGCCGGCGGCGCTCGATAGGGCGCCGGCAGCGCTCAAACCCGAAATTCTGCACCCATCTCTGTAATTGGGCACCAGCGGCGCCCATTATGGTTTCAGCGGCGCTAGTGGTAAAAAATCTACAGCGAACTTCATTTGGCCCAAAATATTTCAATATCTCACTTCGATCTAATATTTATTAATTTTTATAAGTATTTATAAGCGATAAGGATTAAAAAATAACTATCTAAAAGCACAACTACAATAAACAAGCAAACACACCACAAAGATACATATGGGTTGCCTCCCATAAAGCGCTTGGTTTAACATCGTCAGCCAGACAAACCATTTAGTTAATCGAGATGACTCAGCATTAAAACCTCTTTGAAGTTAGGTTGAAACCCGTCAAACGAAGGCTTTAATCAATGCCCATTAACCTTGAAAATCTTTCCAGTATCAGGATCCTCAAATCAACAGCTCCAAAAGAATGAACTTTTACAACTATAAAAGGTCCAACTGATACACCTAAAATATATAGTATTTTTATGCACATTTTTATACCTATTTTTGATGATATCGCACTGTAATGGAAGGTATTTTGTGTTTTTCTTGCAGGTATAATGAAAATGAGTAATTATGATGAAAGGAGCAAAAATTGGATCAAATTTGGAGCAAAAAAACAAAAAATTGAAAAAATGGACCTTAGCGACTAAGCAGCGCCTGGTCAGCGCTTGGCCGCCACAGTTAAAAAGCAAAATTTATTCATTTTTTGTGCCAATTTCAAGGGGTGTTTTAAGCAACTTTTGGTGGTGACTTCCTTAACTTCCCATGGGCGGCAAATTTGAATGAAGGGATGCATCTTTTGGTGGATACGTTGAATCGGGACATGGTTTGAAGAGACACCAAGGCACCTTTTAGATTATTATTAAAGTTATGTCATGTTTGTGTGTGTGTGTGTCTTTAGGGAGAGTTAGTCTTTTAGTATAGTTTTCAAGAGTCTATTCTAGTTTTCAGTTTCATCTTCTAGTTTAAAGAGATATACTTTCAGTCTTTTATTGTTTAGACTTAGTTAGTTTGGTATGAAACTTTCTTTCCACCAATTTACTTTCATCCATTTATCTAGTTTTTATTGAAGTCTAAAGTCAGAGTTAGAGTCAACAGAGTTGGGCGCCAACCTCTGTACTGTTGTCTAGTGAAAAGTCAAGTTTGAAAGGAACTTCCGGAGTAATGTGGAGAGGATTTTCATGTAAGTGTTTACTTCTATTTTCTATATTTAGTTTTTATTATTGTGCATTCTTTATGATTTCTATTTTCAAATCAATGTTTGCTTGTGTTTTCTCCATAAATTCTGAGTAGTTTTCTTTATCTTTTTCTTTCTTATATAAAGAAGTAATTAAATTATGTGGGATTGTTGTGGAATGTACAAGCGTTTAAAGTTGGAATACGTTGTGAAGATTTAATTCCGTGAACTTAATTTACTTCTTAATTTGGCCAGTTAAGATGTTAAATTTGTTGTGAGATTATGTAAGATCCAATGTGGTATTGTCTCAAACAATAAATGGTATAAATCACATCCAATTATATAGATGAGAATTGTAGTCCATATAATTGAATGCTTAGGAGATATGTTTTTAATGGGAGTAGAATTAGAGGTCTTTAGAGTGACAGGCTAAAGCCCCCTAATTTAGTTTTATATTTTAAATTTTGTTATTAGATGTTAGCCCCCAGGTGGAGGGAATCGAAGAAACTCTAGAGTGAGAGCTAGTATCTTCCCTGCCTAACCATGTTCAAGATTTTAAAATTTCAAATTAACCAATGTTCTTTATAGAACCAAGTAAGGGTAAATAATAAATTTGCTCCTATTTATGACAACACATTTAAATATTTCCACAACAATAATTTCATAATTATTACTGCTTTATAAGAGAAAGAAAAAGATATTTTATTTCCTAGTATTTTGTATCGCATTTTGAAGTTCAGATATTTTTCATTTCCTGCTTAGCTTTAATTAAAAATACTAAAAACAATTTTCAAGTTTTTCAAATCAAAACATACTTACAAAAGTCATTAAAAAAAGTAAAAGTATAATTTTCTTAATTCTTTAAAAAGATTTACATTTCCCTGTGGGTTCGATATCTCATAGTTTAATCAGAAAGTCCTATATTACTTGATAAACGATACATATACTTGCGTTGTATCCCATATTATAAAATCATAATTCTCATATCTAAATCATCAGCACATATATTCGGTGTGGAGTCAAGTTTTTGGCGCACATATATTTATCGGGGATCAAGTTTTTGGCATTGTTGCCGAGGAAATTAATTAAAACTACATTTTTAAAGAAAATTAAGAAAAATTTAAATTTTTACTTTTCTTTAATTTTTTAATTGTGTTGTGTTTTGTTTTATTTTATTGTTGTATGCATAGTTCAAGTTTTGAGGGACTTGTGCCTTACGATTCTGAATTAGAAAGAACTATCAGAAAAATAAAAAATGTTAAAAATTTTGAAAAAGAAAAAAATATTCAAGAAATAGCAAATCATAAAAATCAAAATGTTGGCATCCATCAAGAATTCAGACTTTTAAGAGATTATGCTAACCCTACAGTGGATGAACTTTATGGTAGTATTCAACACCCTGCTGTAGCTTCTAATTCCTTTGAACTTAAACCTGCTATTATCCAAATGGTGTCTAATAATCAGTTTGGTGGAGCAACAACTGAAGATCCTAAATTGCATCTTGCTAATTTTCTAGAGTTATGTGATACTTTTAAATATGATGGTGTTTTGGATGATGCTATTAGACTCAGACTTTTTCCTTTCTCACTAAGGGATAAAGCTAAGATATGGTTAAATTTGTTTGCACCTTGATTTATCAGAACTTGGGGTGATTTAGCACAAAAATTCCTTGCTAAATATTTTCCACCATCGAAGACTGCGAAGTTGAGAAATGATATTACATCTTTTTGTCAATTTGAGGGTGAATCAATATATGAAGCATGGGAAAGATTTAAAGATCTCCTCAGGAAGTGTCCACATCATTCAATACCAGATTGGTTAATAATTCAAACCTTTTACAATGGATTAGTTGGATCTCTTAGATCAATTATTGATGCTGCTGCTGGTGGATCATTAATGTTTAAACAGTTTTCTGATGTTTATGCTTTAATTAAAGAAATGGCTACTAATAACTTTCAATGGCCTTCTGAAAGGTTAAATCCTAAAAAGGTAGCCAGTGTTCACGACAATGATGCTTTTACAATATTAGCAAATCAAGTTGCTACAATTTCAAGAAAGATAGACCAATTTGGGATGAATTTTCTCAGCCAAATTACATGATTGAAGAAAATTCATTAGGCCAAATAGTTGATTCTTATTCTTCACTAGAAACTTTAAATGCTATAAGTAAGCCTAATAACCCATTTTCCAATTTTTATAACCCATGTTAGAAGAATCATCCTAACTTTAATTGGAATACCAATAATAAGGTGGTATTTATCAACAATGGGGGAACCACCAAGTAAACACATTGAAGAACTAGAACAACCAAGGAAATAATAATTATAGACTAACCTATCCTCTAGGTTTTAACAATGCTTTACAATTAAAGGAGAAGAAGTTGTTTATTGAAGAAGTGGTGTCACATATGGGAAATCAGTTACAAATTCAAGGAGCAACCATCAGAAATAATGAAAATCAATTGGGGCAAATTGAAATTAATTAAGTAATAGATCCTAAGGAATGCTTCCAAGTAATACTGAAGTGAATCCAAGAGATAAAAATACAGAGCATATAAAAGCAATTCAACTATGAAGTGGAAGAGAGTTAGAAAGTAGAATTCAAAAAGAAACTGAAGAAGAGAAAGAAAGGAGTGAAGAACCAAAAGAGGACGCTCCGAAAGGTTTGGAAAGACCAATTTCTCCACCTAAGGTTGATCTGGAAAAGCCACCACCTCCATTTCCTCAGAGACTTCGTCAACAAAGGTTGGATAAGCAATTTTTAAAATATTTGGAGATATTTAAGAAGCTTACCATTAATATTCCATTTGCTGGAGCCTTTGAACAAATGCCGAGCTTTGTGAAATTTATGAAGGATATTCTAAAAAAAAGAGGAAGTTTGAAGATAATGAGACAGTTGCACTTAGTGAGGAGTGCAGTGCAATAATTTAGAAGAAGCTTCCTGAAAAACTTAACGATTTTGGTAGTTTCACAATTCCATGTAGAATCGGAGACAGATTCTATGGAAAAGCTTTATGTGATTTGGGTGCAAGTATTAACCTTATGCCTCTATCAATTTTCAAAAGACTGGGATTAGGAGAAATAACCCAACTACTGTAACTCTGCAATTAGTAGATCATTCGATCACATATCCAAAAGGAGTTATAAAAGATGTTTTGGTTAAAGTGGATCAATTTATCTTTCCTGTTGATTTCATTGTACTTAATATGGAGGAAGATAAAGAGATACCTATCATTTTGGGAAGACCTTTCCTAGCCACAGGCAGAGCAATGATAGATGTTCAAAAAGGGAAATTAACGATGAGGGTTAATGATCAAACTGTTACATTCAATATTTCAAAATCGATGAAATATCCTGTAATAGGTAAAGATGATGAATGTTATAGGATGGATGTTATCAGATATTTGAGTGAATTTCATTTCAAGTCAACTTATGAAGAAAAACCTGAAAGAGAAGAGCTGGAATATAAGCAAGAAGAGGAGATACATCATTCTGAAGATTTTCAAGAGGAGGAATTAAATTATGTTCATGAAAATTTTGAATTATTGGATATGACTGAAAAAGATGAATCTTATGGTCCATCAATTGAACAATCTCCTAAACTTGAGTTAAAAATGCTTCCTGATCATTTGAAGTGTGTTTTTCTAAGTGAATCCTCAACCTTGTCTGTTATAATTTCATCTTAATTGACTGAAAAAGAAGAAAAGTGTTTGCTTGAAATTTTGAAGAAGTGTAAAAAAGCCTTTGGATGGACAATTGATGATATTGAAGGAATCAGTCCTTCAATTTGTATACACAGAATTCTTATGGAAGATAATTGCCAACCTCGGGCTAATCCCCAAAGGAGATTAAATCTTATCATGAAAGATGTTGTCAAGAAAGAAATTTTGAAGTTGTTGGATGCTGGAATTATCTACCCTATTTCAGATAGTGCATGGGTTAGTCCTATTCACTGTGTTCCTAATAAAGGAGGAGTAACTGTGACTGCTAATGAAAAGAATTAAATGATTCTAATAAGACAAGTTATAGAATGGTGAATATGCATTGATTATAGAATGCCACAAGGAAAGATCATTTTCCACTCCCATTTCTAGATCAGATGCTGGATAGACTGGCTGGGCATAAATACTTTTGTTTTCTGGATGGATATACTGGTTACCACCAAATTCAAATTGCTACTAAGGATCAAGATAAAACTATGTTTACCAGTCCTTATGGTATGTTTGCTTTTAAAAGAATGTCATTTGGTTTATGTAATGCCCCGGCTACATTTCATAGATGTATGATGGCTATTTTATGTGATTTAATTTAAAAGGGATTGAAGTTTTTATGGATGACTTTTTAGTGTTTGGAATTTCATTTGAATCATGTTTAGAACATTTGACTAAAGTTCTAAAACGCTATTTAGTCCTTAAGGTAGCAGGAGGAATTGTATTTGGACATCAACTTTCAAAAAAAAGGTTTAGAGGTAGATCTTGCCAAAATTCAAGTTATCTCTAATTTTCCTTGCCCGACCAATGTAAGGGAAACTAGAAGTTTTCTGGGACATGCTGGATTCTACAGGCATTACATCAAAGACTTTTCAAATATTACAAAACCTTTATGCTAATTATTGGAAAAGGATGCAATTTTTTATTTTGATGATGAATGCCTAAAAGCCTTTGAAACTTTAAAAGAAAAATTAATCATTGCACCTGTTATAATTTCACCAAATTTGGAAAAACCTTTCGAATTAATGTGTGATGCTAGTGATTATGCTATTGGTGTTGTTTTGGGTCAGAAATATGATAAAATTTTCAAAGTTATTTATTATGCTAGTAAAACTCTTAATGATACTCAAATTAATTATATTACTACCGAGAAAGAGTTATTAGCTATAGTATTTGCCTTTGATAAATTCGATCATATTTAATTGGAACTAAATGTGTGGTGCATACTGATCATTCAGCTATCAAATATTTAATGAAGAAGAAGGGTGTGAAGCCGAGATTGATTAGATAGATTCTTCTTTTGCAAGAATTTGATTTTGAGATAGTAGATAGGAAGGGTTCTGATAATCAAATTGTTAATCATTTATCCAGGCTTAAAAATGAAAAATCTCTCTGTGATGATGAAGAAATTAATGAACATTTTTCTGATGAAAAATTATTTACTGTTAACGAGTGGCGTGTTCTGTGGTATGTCGACATAGTAAACTTTACTTTCAGTAATATTATACCCTATGGTTTGACATACCGGGAAAAGAAGAAATTTCTGTCTAATGCTAAGACTTATTTTTGGGATGACCCATTTTTATATAAATAAGGAAAGGAGCTTATAATTTGAAGATGTATACCTTTGGAAGAGACTTATGAAATTATTCAAAAATGTCATGATTCTAATTATGGGGGACATTTTGGAGTTGAAATAATTGCATATAAAATTTTACGATCTGAAATTTATTGGCCTACAATTTTTAAAGATGTGAATGCATATATTAAAAATTGTGATAGATGTCAACGTGTAGGCAATATTTCTAGAAGAAATTAAATTCCCCTCAATTATATATTGGAAGTTGAAATATTTAATGTTTGGGGATTAGATTTCATGGGTCCATTTACTCCATCTTTCAGAAATGTTTATATTTTGATAGCAGTAGATTATGTTTCTAAATGGATCGAAGCTATTACTTTACCTCGATGTGATGCTCAAAGTGTTGCAAAGTTTTTAAGAAATAATATATTTTACAAATTTAGAATACCATGAGTAATCATAACAGATGGGGGAAGTCATTTTAAAAATGCGATTATTGAGAAATTAGCAAAGAAATATCATATAAATCATCGCATTGCTACTGCTTATCATCTTCAGACAAGTGGTTTGGTTGAATTATCCAATCGTGAAATTAAAAGAATATTGGAAAAAACTGTTAATCCAAATAGAAAGAATTGGTCAATCAAACTGGATTATGCTTTGTGGGCCTATAGGACTGCCTACAGAACCCCTATAGGAATGTCCCTATATAGGCTGATTTTTAGAAAAGCTTGTCATTTGTCTATTGAGCATGAACATAAAGCATATTGGGCTATTAAAGAGTTCAATTATAATTTGGAAGATGCTAATGAAAAGAGATTATTGCAATTAAATGAGCTTGAAGAGATAAGGAATGAATCTTATGAAAATGCTAAGATTTATAAGGAAAAGATGAAGTTATGGTATGATCGGAAGATTCTTACTAAAAATCTTGTGCCAGGACAGAAAGCTTGAAGAGCTTTGTTTGGTTTGTTTTATGTTTTGGTGGTAGTATTTTGGAGTTTTTATGTTATAGCAGTGTTTATTTGACCTTATTTTATGACTTAGAGGAGTCGGAATGAAATTTTGGAAATTTGGCAGACCTGTGCTAAATTGAGCACTGGCGGCTAAGCGCCGCTTTGTTGGCGCTTAGGTGTCGAAGTTATGAAACATGTGATAAATGAGGTTCTAGAAGCCTAGATTGTGGGGAAGTGGTTTTGGAAGTTATTTTGGAGTTTTTAAACGTTAAAAGGAGGGATTATGCACTTCTAAAGTCTATAAAAAGGCCCTAGATTAATAGAAACACTTGCCCCAAATCCTATTTTCATTCCTGAGTCTTAAGAAGAGTGTTTTGAGTGCATCATGTCTTCCTGGGTGAATGAGATCAAGAAGAAAGAGGAGTCTGACAAGAGTAAGTTTATTAGTGATAATGTTAAAGAGTTATTCAATGGATTTCTTGTCGTTAGTATTCAAGGAATTGCAGAAAAGATTGCAATGATCGAAGCTCTAGTGACTTCAATCGAAATAAAGATCAATGAAACTAACACGCATTTGAAGCATATGGGATGGCAACTCAAGATGCAATTCAATCATACAAGTCACGTGGAAGAAGCGGATAAGGCGATGTTCCTAAAGAACAAGTGGTTAGAAGAAGAAGATGTAAGAGTGTTCAATCATCGTCCTTTCCATCAGATTTATATTCCAGAAGGGTCAAATGGAAATAATAGTGGTTCTGGATATATTTCGCCTACTGGAGAGTGGAATTAAATGTTGGTTTGATCTTGTGATTTGTTTTGAGTATTTTATGTTTTATGTGTTTGATGTTTTAAAGTGTTTTATGTTTTATGTTTGTGATCTGTTGCACTTTAATGTGTGATTGTTACATCATAGTGATGTAAACTTATCATTATGCTTATTGAGTCAGTTTGTATTTAGGGAATTTCATCCAAAGTGTTTGGATAGAAATTTTTAGTTTGTATTAAGTGTGGTTTAATTTGAATATAAGTTTGTGTTTATGTGAAAATTAATTGGAATTGATGGATAATAAAGTTTGAAATTGGAGTATTGGAGATTATTGAGTAAGATATAATTATTTTGAGAAGATTAAGGGTGATTAACTAAGTGGTTTAGTGCATTTTCTTAATTGGGATAATCTTGGCACTAGTGGCTAAGCGCCAGATTGCCGGCACTTACGAGCCAATTTTTCGCGGCTAAGCGCTGAAAGCCTTGCGCTTAAGCGTCGGTTCACAAAAATTAGTCTTCTGCATTTAAACCCAAAAATTGTCACTTTAACTTACTTGTCGTCTTCAACCTCTAACTTTCGTGAAAAGGAGTCCAGGGCATCAACATTTTGGATCGTTTGAAGGCCAATTTCAATAAAAATTGTTAGATTAGGATTCCTTAAGGTAAGAGCACTACTCCTAAGTAAAAATTTTTTATTTTCACTACGTATTTTGAGTACATTTTAGAAAATCCAAAAATCACTATTCATGGTGAAAATCTGAAGAAAAGGATAAGAAATTGCTTGGATTTAGTGGAAATTACTTTTGAAAGTTAATTTAGCAAGTTTAGTTTGATTTTGGAATTTATGGTGAATTTTTCGTGAATTTTTAGAAATGGCTCCAAAGTCAAAGTGCGCGAGAGAAAAGGTGAGATTCAATTCAGACAAATTTGTTAGTGCAAGGGCTGAGGAATGTTACTTTGACGCACTACAGTCACACAAATTGATTCCTGAACATGTGTTTAGTAAGCCAAGAGAGGTTATTGAGGAGATGATTGCTAAACAGAACTGGGAAAATTACTGTTGCTTCTCCACTAGTTGCTATTGTTTCTATGATCAAAGAGTTTTATGCAAACTTACCTGCAGCAGAAGAAAAATTGGTGATGGTAAGAAGGCAAGAAGTACATTTTACATCTGCGGTAATTAATGTTTTTTTACTGCCTCCTGATATGTTTTGTTTTTACTTGAACTATCATCCTACTGAGGGAGAGTTAGATGGGATTATGGCATTTCTTACTGATGGAAGAGGTTTATGGAAGATCACAAATGATAGAAGAGTAAATTTTCAAGCCTCTAAGTTAAATGCCATTTCTAAAGCATGGCATTATTTTATCTCATCTAAGTTGTTGCCTTCAAGCCATACTAGTGAAGTTACAAGGGAGAGAGCTATTCTGAACTATTGCATTCAGCAAGAGAAGCTTATAAATATTGGAGCAATCATTTATGATTATATTTTGAATTATGTCAGATCTACCACTACTACAGGCATGGGATTTCCTTCTTTGATACATTCATTATGTGAACGATCTGGAGTGAAATTTGAAACTTGGGAAGAGGTCCTTCAGCCTTTGAAACCAATTACTAATGTAAATGTTGGAGCATACACTTTACATTCAGAGTTTGGCTGGAGAGGAGGATTTGGTAGGGCTTCTACTGCTTCTACTTCTGCTTATGCTGCTTCTACTTCCCGTGCTACTACTTCGAAAGCTTCATCATCTAGAGATTCACAGACTAGTTTGTTAAGAAAGATTTTGAAGAAGGTGAGTCTTACTCGTGAGCATGTTAGATACATGAATGGTAAACTGGATAATATGGAAAGATATATTGTTAAACATGATGAATATGAGGAGAATAATCAGCATTATTTGGATAGATTGATCAGAAGTGATATGAGTGCTGAGATGCCCCCTCATCCATTCTACATACCTTATGTGTCATCCAGAGATTGGAACAAGCAAGATGATGATGATGATGAGGATGATTAGTTGTTTGTTTTATGTGTTATTGAGTTTTTGTTGCTAAGTTGATGTATGTTGTGTCTTATGATTTATTTTGATATTGTGTTTGTTGTGTGAACTCTGGTAATATGCTGATTATAGTTATACTATTTTTGAATATTCAAATGTATTTGTGTTGGATTGATATTCTATATGTTGTTTTATGTTATATGTGTAGTAGTAAATGTTTTAATGTTATGTTGTGTCAAAGTTTTTATAGCATGTATCTTAATTCCAAAATTGTTAGGAGAATTTGGAACACTATTAAAAACTATTATGTAAAACTGCATGTTTTTAAAACTTTTCAAAATCTACTACTACCATTTGTTATCTAGTGTTAGTGTGATTTCAGTTACTTTAAGTTGATGTGTATTTTCTTTGAAAACCTCCACTATTGTAGAAGTCCTTTGAAATCTTGAATTTCCCTTTAATGAAAAACTAAAAAAAATTGAATTTGATTTCTTTTTACTCCTGTTTTTAAATTATTATACTTGCATATTTAGGATATTAAGATTCCTGCAAGCATGTTATTGTAATTTTTAATTCTCACTGATGTATCATTTCTTATGCTTAAATGTTTTATCCTAACTAAAAATTAAAGTTTGGGGGGAATTTTAAAAACAAAAAATTTTAAAAAAAAACCTAAAATTTTATTTGTTCTTAAGAAAACATAAAATTAATTTGATTTTTGATTGAAAACAATTATGTAGATGAAGTTATATTAGGGGAACAAAATTTTGAATATAGAAATGAATAAGAGAATTTAGTTGAAATTTTTAGTAATAATAAAAATTTAAAGTTAAAATTTTCTTACTAAAGAAGTGTTAAATATAGTTTAACTATCTTTAGTAAGAAATATTGTATTTTTGGATAAATAGAAGATTTGACTTTTATTCTTCAAAGCTTAAATTCTTAATTGAGGAGTAATTTTCAAATACTGTTATTATGATTTTTAAGTGAAAGACGTATATCAGACCTTTATTTTAAATGGAAGGGTGGAATTCAAATTCATTAAAGGCCTATCCAGATACAGTAATCCTTGCCTTATAAAAAAAAGAAGAGAGAAACAAGAGAAAAAAGTGAAAAATAGTATGTGAAAAGGAAGGAGAAGCTTTAGGATTTAAGGGCCTAATCAAAAATTGGTTCCATACCTAAAGTATAAAATATAAGTTCTGAGAAAATCTAAAGCTTAAAGGTTATAATATAGTAATAAAATTACTTTTAATAAAGATTTTTAAGTAAATAAATAAATAAATGTGTGAATCCAATATTTTGAAGAATCTACAAATATTTCTAAATTAGATAGAAAACTATATTTTACATTATCTTTTGCCTAAGAAATTTCTAAACTTTAAGTTGGTCTTAATTACTGAAGTTTTTTCTAAATTGGACTATTTCATTTCTAGAACAAAATTTTGTTATCTACCTAAGAAACTCATTACATAATTTGCATGCTAAAATTTTCTATATGATTAAGAGTCACTTGAGGACAAGTAATATTTTAAGTTTGGGGGATTTGTCGGCATTATTTTTTTTAGGTTGTGTGTTTTGAAAAGGGGTCGCCTACAGAAATTGTCGGCGAATTTTTAATTTAATTTAAATAAATAATTTGAAAAGTTGTATTTGATTTTTGAAAATAATTTTAAATTTGAACATTTTAAGATATGAAATCAAACCGATCTCACATCCCAAATAGCTTATACAAACGAGCACCGCACCACAAACCGTGTATCTATCCGGAGAATAGTACACACTCGCTTAATGATGGGGCTCGATTAAATAAACTAGGAGATTTGTGACATCCGTTTGGTCCGCGAACCAATTTTATAAGCCGACAATTTCCCCGCTTAATATGAAAACATTAAACAGGGTTTATATTACCTGGGTTCTTTAAAATTCCCTATAAGGGAAAGCCCCTATAGTTACTTACATCTTAAGTGACGGGAATCACCTAAGAAAACTCTTGATAATAATCAATAATTCTGCTCTCAAGAATTTCAAAGTTTAAGTTTTCAAAGAATTGAATTTTTGAATTTCAATAGGGGATGGACCAAATTTGGAACAGTTTATTTTGGGAATTCAAAGGAAGAATAGTAGGGGAAATTACGGATTCGAAGTGAACTTCGATAATCTCCCGACTATCCTATTGTTTGGCTTGGATTTAGGAAAGCCCTAATGTTCATTTAATGTTTTAATCTTGCCAATTTTAATTAATTAGGACTTATATTCGTATGATAGAATCATACAAATAGCCTGGAAGATATGAGGGTTTATGTCGTATCGGACGACTACCTCGGAATCCTAAGACTGGTTAGGGTTTAATTTGCAATGCAAATGCCTAACGAAGAGTTGAGGATTTATGTTGCACTAAGCAAACTACCTCGAAGTCCTATGGCTTTGTTGTTTAATTCTAGGAAAGTTTTGCTGAAGTAGGTTCAAGTTTTGTTGACGACGATGGCCGTGCTGCCCACCATGCTCCGAGCTCCTTGTTGTTGCAGAGGTTTAGTTTTAGAAATCATAAATCAGGGGATGAGAAAAGTGTTTTGGTTTAGAGAAGTCTTAATTTCCAAGTGTTTTTTGTGTTTTAATTAAAACAAATCTTAAAGTTGATTATAACAACACCGGTTAAGATCCCACGGTTCCATCCTTCCGGCATCATTATTTTTATCGGATTCACTTAGTCCGGATGAATTTGCTAAACTCAATCGAATGAGTTCCACACTTTCATTTAGACCGTGGAAATCCCGTTAGCAACACGTAAGTTACGTCATCCGAGGTATTCCCGATCATCCAACGGACGTTTTAATTCGGCTTGTAATTGTAGTTTTGTGTTCTGTTTGTGATTAAATTTTGAGTTGTCTTATATTTTGAAATGTTGTGGAGATGAATTTTATCTTGTAGTGTCTTTTAATTTAGTTATGGGTTTCAGTTTTGGTTTCTGTCCTAAAGGTGTAGGTTTTCATGCAACTGTTGTTTATCATGCAAGAAAAATAAGTGCGATGCGATTAAATAAATTACCGTAAAGTAAATCGCAATAAAATAAAAGCGTACCTGGAGGGTCTTCCCGTCATCCCAAGCTGCACTTAAAACACAGTTAGAATATTTAAGCAAGTTCCTAGGTAAAGCTAAGGTAAGGGTTAAGGTTTTCTACCAAATTCCTAATCCTATAGCTAGTCATTTCCTATGACGTCTAGGTTCCTTGTGTTTTTAGTTTGAAGACGATTTTCTTCATCAAAGAACAATTAAGTTCAATTGTTCTTATAAATATCCTATCATATTGAGGAAGTGCTTAAGAAGAATCTTAAACATCTTTTCAATATTTCTAGGATTGTTTTAAGTCCGAGAGAATTTAATTATGTAAATGAATCGATCGTCCGAGGTTTTCAAGTTTTGTTAACTTCGCTCGAGTGAACTAGGATATTTGAATGTCCTATAAGTGAAGTAACATTTCATTTAATATTCTGTTTAGGAGTTATGATAACTAAAGCTTTTGAGGGTAAATTGGTGTTCAAATGGTTTGTGATTTAGCTTAATTTCAATTGAAGGGTTTGAGTTTGGAATAGTATTCAAGTTATTTTAGGCTTATTTCTTTATGTCTTAGGTGATGTTATTTAATTCAACTTAATTCAATTTAATTTAATTCAATTTAATTTAATTTAATTCAATTTAATTCAATTTAGTTTGATTTGATGTTACATTGAACTAATTTGATTTAATTTAATTAATTTTTTTTTTAATTTGATTTAATTTAATTTAATTTAATTTAATTTATTTAATTTAATTTAATTTTTAATTTAATTTAATTTTTAATTTAATTTAATTTAATTTGATTTAATTTGATTTAATTTAAT
Organism: Papilionanthe hookeriana x Papilionanthe teres; assembly: GCA_022702705.1. Taxonomy (NCBI): domain Eukaryota; kingdom Viridiplantae; phylum Streptophyta; class Magnoliopsida; order Asparagales; family Orchidaceae; genus Papilionanthe; species Papilionanthe hookeriana x Papilionanthe teres. Next base: position 36,695,408 of record CM040435.1, on the reverse strand, counting down.
TTTTAATTTAATTTTATTTTATTCATTTTAATTTTAATTAAAATTTTAAAAGAGTTCAATAATTTAATTTTAGTTTAATGATTAAGTCTTTTAATATTTTGAATTTGAATTATCATTTTAATTAGGAATTAAACACTAATGAAATGATTAATTTAGGGATTTTTAAATTAAAGAATAAATCTCTTCCTAATAATATCCCTATTTTAATAATTCCAATTTTATTATTCTTCCAAATTTAATCAATTATTTAATTAAAGTTTAACCATTTTAAATTGCTTAATGGGTTTCTACTCTTCAATTATTAAATTTCAATCATCCAAATCAGGTTAGGATCAAATATTTTACTTGTTAATTTTTTATTAAACCTAAAGTTTTAATTAAGGATTAAAAGAAATTTAATTACCACTTTACCCTTTAAGCTTAATAATTTCATAACTCACTAAATTGAACTCAAATGAACTTGAAATTTTTATGTGACTTCACTCATATGTCAATAAAGACATGAGAGGAGAAAATGTGATTTTTCTGTATTTAATTTATTTATATAATTATTTTTGGTAGAAAATAGAGATTTCCAAGGAAAATTTAATAACATGACCAAGGGAAAGTTTCTGTCCTTAAAAAAATTATGGGACATTTCTAATGACCAGAGGACCATTTGGACCAAATTTTGTGATTTTTTGAATTATATTTTATTTATTAGAATTAATTTAAGTTCTGGCGTATTAATTAATTTAAAAATAAAATAAATGTTGAAAAATGAATTTTATGTTTTTCAAAAATCTCTCTGATATCAAGGAAATCAGAGAAGCAAATTTTGCAATTTTCTGATTTTTCTATGATTTATTACAATTATTTTAGTGAAAAAGCTAGAAAATACATTTTTTAATTTTTAAAATTACCCTAGAGCTTTAAAAATTAATATCTCACCAAATAGGCCTAAGAAAAATATGGGGTTTATTCCTAAGTGATTAAAATTTAAAATGTGACATTTTGGTGAATTTTATTATTTTTGTGATTTTTATTATTTTTTAATTATTAAAAATATTAAAATAATATTAAAAATCAACTTTTTTAGAAAATTGAAATTTTAATTTTCTTAAATTCCCTGATATCAGAGAGACTCCAAAACCAATTTGGTGAATTTTTGAAAGGTATTTTGAAAGTTATGAATTTTTAAAGTTTAAAATGACTAAATGGCTTAATCAACCCAATTAATAGGGCTAACCAAGTCCAATTGACCTCAAACTTTTATGGTGGGTTCCTCTTATCCTAAAGGTCAGTGGAGAATTGATTTCAAGTCAATTTGATCTATGGTTAACTCTAATTAATTAAAGTCCAATTTTGGGTATTTAAGCCAATTAGGGTTATTTTGAGTGAACTAACTCAAGTCCTATTTTTCCTAGGGTTCTCTCGGTCATAGGGAACATCACCAAATTTTCCTAGAATTTATTTCACAACATGCTAATTTTTGGAATTAAAATACTCAAAACAGCAACATGCATTTGAAAAATAAATAACTTTTCACAGAGGTGGCCTCTGACCTTGGAAAATTCAGGAAATGTTCCCAAGTTCAGAGGCTTCAAAAGCCCTATGGTCTCATGCCATGGTGAATTGTATGAATGTATGGAGAATTAAAACAATGCAGGGAGTAAATAATTAATTAAAAATAAAATACTAGACAAAATTAATTAATTTCTTTTCCACATTATTCTCCTCTGTTCACTGAGCAAGAGGGTATTTTTATTTTATTTTTGTGATTTTTCTACACAAAGATATGAATTTTCCAAGTTTAGGGAATTAAATAAATCAGAAAATACCCTATTTTTCTATTTATCCGAGTCGGCGCCGCGTCAACCTTAGCCTCTCCGAAGTGGTACGTGTCGCGCTGTGATTGGGCGCCGCCATCTGAGTCAGCCGTCCCGGGGCCCGCTGTATCGTTCCGTCTCCTCATCCGACGCGATCCTGGTCGTCCGTCCGCGCGTGTATTAAATGGACGGCATCCGTTCATCGTCCCCAAGTGTCCTCACCCGAGAGCCGTCTACACTAAATCCCTAATATCTCACTCGATACCTAATGGATTTTCATGTTCTTATACTCTATGGATTCGTCTTGAAGAGACGAACACATCTATACGGTTATCATGCATTGAAATTAAAGCATTTGAAATGGAGAATCTTCAGAAGCTCGGGATGAAGAATTAGCTCATACCTTTGCTCTGAGAGGTGAAGCCTCGATCAGAGATGCTCGGCACGTTCATTGGAGCTGCAGGAGGCTAGGGATGAAGCCTGGGGATGTGGTGAATTGCCTAGGTGTGATTTCCACCAAGGCCGATCACAACCTTTGGAGTCCGGAACAACCGGGTGGCCTGGAGATGGGGCTTTTGTTGGTGGACACCTTCTCTTGGTCTGGTGAAGGTGTAGGACCAATCAATTTGAGGATTGACCCACTGTGGAGAAATGTCCTGGTTTTGGGTTTGGATTTCAACTCTGAAATTGAGCTCACAGAGAAGAAATGGCAGGGGGATTTCAGTGGGGATCAAGTGCTCTGTGTATGGGGAGTAGTCTGGAACAATTTTGGCAGAGTTTCCTTAAGGTTTGTTTCAGCACCTCCTTTGGCCGAGAGAGTGAGGGGTTTAAATAGGCATGGCTGGAGGCTCTCCCAGGGGTGTTGAGGGCTGGGATCAGCTGCTCCGGCATGTGAAGAACGGCCACAATGGCCACTCGGGGATGGGGCAGCTCGGCAGGTGAGAATTCCAAAGTTGGCTCACATGTGAGCTCTCGGCCATGGTGTTTTCCGGCGACCGGGTGGCTGGCCGGCGAGGCAAGGGTCACCCTCGTGGTCGGGTGGGTCGGGGGCGGGTGTTTGTGCAAGCAATTGGCAATGGCCAAGTGTAAAGGCTTTGATCCAAAGTAGAATGGGGCATGGCTAGTTTTGGGTTTAAATGGGTCAACTCACCCATTTGGGCTTGGTGCACCCCTCAAGGTGGCTTTGGGTGCTGTGGGGGATCAAGGGGATCAGCTGGTTTGGCATGGAGAAGTCTCCATCCAAATATATTTGGATTAAATTTAGGTTTAGGTGAATCATGATTAAGGCTAATGAGCTTTAGGGATTAAGGAAAGGGTCCCTCCTTCCTACCCAATATGGTATGGTGGAGTGTCCAAGGCTCTCATTGCTCACATGTGGCTCATGCATGGCTTCATGGCTCACCTTTAGCTTGGGGAAAGCTTGGTCAATTTCATGAAAATGGATTATAGGAATTTTTTGGTAATTTGATGGAAATTTGTATGGAACTTGATTTGGAATGATTTGATGATGAATTTAGGACTTAGGTATTGAGTTTAATTGAAAGTATGATGAGGGGAAATGTCATATGGGCTTTGGGACCAATTTTGGGCCTTTGGATGTGGTAAAGGATGGGCTTTTAAAATGGTTTAGGAAAGTGGGCTTTTGAATTTTAAAATGGATTTTGGGATGAAATTTTGGTAAAGGCTTGGGCCAAATAATTGTTGAGTTTGGTTTAGGGATGTGTCATGAGTGGTTTGAAACAAATTTGAGGTGATTTGGGTTTGAATTGGGTTGGATATGGGCCTTTTTGGTAAAGAGGCTAAGGTGGGCCAAAATGGGCTACCATGGGCCAAAGTTGGGCTAGAGTTGAAATTGATGTAAAAGTAATGTTGGGAAATGTTTATGGGAGTGTTTCAAAGAGGTTTTGGCTTTGGTTAGGTTTTGATTTTGGGATTTGGGCTCATTTGGGCTAGGTTTAGGTTTAGGTCAAAATTGGGCTTTTTGATTTTGGGTTGAATTTGAGTGGGGTTTGGGTCTAAATTTTGGGCAAATCATGTTAGTGTTTTGTTTATGGGGATGTTAAGGAAGATTTAGAAAAGATTTGGGGTTCATTGGAGTTGAATTGGGTGAGTTTGGGTTAGGTTTGGGTCATAGGTCCAAATTGGGCTTTAAGGCCAAAAGTGAAATTGGATCCCAATGCCAATCAAATTGGGCTTGGATTTGGTCTAGATTGGTGTTGGGGATGTTGAATTGAAGTTTAGAATTGAATTGGACCAGAATTTAGGCCAATTGGGTAGGTTAGGTTTGACATTGGGTTTACCTTGGGTTAAAATGGGTCAAATTGGGGGTTTTGATAAAAGTGGGGTAAATTGACCAAATTGGCCCATGGTGTAGTTGAACAAAATGAAATTGGGAATATTTGGGATTTTCTGGAATTTTCTGGGAATTTTCTGAATTTTTGGATTTTTTGGCTAAGAGGGGTATTTTGGGTATTTGGAGGGTATTGGGAGGTATTTTTGGAATTTTTGGTATTTTTGGTTATGGATGATCAGTTTGAGTGATGTGGGAATGTTTGGGAATGATTTTGGAGAATTTTGGGTGATTTGGAAATTTTTGAGAAATTTGGGTTATTCAGGGCTTTGGGTAGGTTGGCGGGTGTAGGGTCCTGGGGTCAAAAATTAAAAATTTGGAAAATGGAAGATTAGGTGAATGTAAGTGGAATAAAATCATTTTGGTTGAGCCATGAAGCCATATCAAGCCCACATGAGCCATGAAGGGACTCATTTGAGGCATTCATTATGTTGTTCCTAACCCTCTTAGCCAAGGGCTTAGGGGTTAAGGACCATCCATGTGAATCATCTAAATGAGTCAGGAGGTCAAGCCGGGTATGGGTGTGTTTTTAAGAGGTGTGTGAAAGTGTAGTGTATGAGTGTAGTGTGTGTGTAAGTCAGCCCCTTCATCAGACCAGGCCACCCAGGGCAGTCCTAAGGCCAAAGAGTCTTATAGGAACTCATCCTTTAAACTTCCACTTTTGATTTCAACCCTCCAGGTGATTAGGGGTCTACGATCAAGTTTGTGGGGTTTGCGGGGAGTTTAGAAGTGGTTTGAATTTCTAAAAGGTGGGTCTCGATTCTAATTCTCTAAGATAGTCGAAAGGAAAAGCCTAAGGCTAGATCCTAAGTACTAAAGAGAAGAAGAGAAGACCTCATCGAAAATGAGGTCAACAAATGGACCCCCAATAGGTGTGGTGAGCCGACGGAGCACACCGCGCGTATTGGTGTTGACCGAAGCGATCAACAAAACCAACACGGATGTCCAAGTAACAAACTTAGGACGAAGTAGAAGAGTTTTCGGCGGGGAGTGTCGAGTATATCTCTAAGACTGGAGATTCCTGAACTCTCGCTGGGGAAAGGAAAAGGAGGTGAATTCCAAATCACAAGATCCGGGGAAATTTCGATTTAAATCTCTGTTTCAGTCTAAGTTTTGATGTGTGAATTCAGATTTCAATTTGGAGTTTCAATTTAGATTGAAGTTTTGTTAAGATTAATTTTGAAGGGATTTGATTTGAAATGAAAATTGGAATTTTGAAGTTTTAGATGTAACATCTTCAACCCCAAAAGAAGATCGAATCGATTGGATTGGATCATTACAATGAGAAAAGATCTCAGAGTAATGCGGTATTGGATGTAAAATCCTTAACCTCAAGAGTTTGATTTTGATGTATTTCATTGCGATAGGGAAATGATCCTAAAGCAATGCAGTCTCGGATGTAAAATCCTTAATCCCGGGAATTTGATTTGATGTATTTCAGTGCAATAGGGAAAGAATCCTAAAGCAGTGCAGTCTTGGATGTAAAATCCTCGACCCAAGAGTTTGAATTTGATGTATTTCAGTGCAATAGGGAAAGAATCCTAAAGCGATGCGGTCTTGGATGTAAAATCCTCGACCCAAAAGTTTAAATTTGATGTATTTCGGTGCGATAGGGAAAGAATCCTAAAGCGGTGCGGTCTTGGATGTAAAATCCTCGACCCAAAAGTTTGAATTTGATGTATTTCGAGTGCAATAGGGAAAGAATCCTAAAGCGAGTGCGGTCTTGGATGTAAAATCCTCGACCCAAGAGTTTGAATTTGATGTATTTCGGTGCAATAGGGAAAGAATCCTAAAGCGAGTGCGGTATCGGATGTAAAATCCTCGACCCCAAAAGTTGATTTTGATGTATTTCGGTGCGATAGGGAAAGAATCCTAAAGCGAGTGCGATCTTGGATGTAAAATCCTCGACCCAAAAGTTTGAATTTGATGTATTTCGGTGCAATAGGGAAAGAATCCTAAAGCGATGCGGTATTGGATGTAAAATCCTCGACCCCAAAAAGTTGATTTTGATGTATTTCGAGTGCGATAGGGAAAGAATCCTAAAGCGAGTGCGGTCTTGGATGTAAAATCCTCGACCCAAAAGTTTGAATTTGATGTATTTCGGTGCAATAGGGAAAGAATCCTAAAGTAGTGCGGTCTTGGATGTAAAATCCTCGACCCAAGAGTTTGAATTTGATGTATTTCGGTGCAATAGGGAAAGAATCCTAAAGCGATGCGGTCTTGGATGTAAAATCCTCGACCCAAAAGTTTGAATTTGATGTATTTCAGTGCAATAGGAAAGAATCCTAAAGCGATGCGGTATCGGATGTAAAATCCTCAACCTCGAAAAGTTGATTTTGATGTATTTCGAGTGCAATAGGGAAAGAATCCTAAAGCGAGTACGGTATCGGATGTAAAATCCTCGACCTCGAAAAGTTGATTTTGAGTCGAGGTTTGATGTGAGATCCGGAAAGATCGAATTTGAGATTTGATAGAGATTTGGAATGCTGGAAAGATTGAATTTGAAATTTGGAAGGATGAGTTTGAACTCGGTTGAAATTTGATTTAAGATTTGATTTGAAATTTAGAAGATCACATTTGAAATTTGATTGAGAATTTGATTTAACATTTATGTTGATTTTGTTTATCTTTTAATGATTCAAATTTTATTTTATCGTTCATTTAATGTTCATGTGAATTTGGTGTTTGTCATTTTTTTAGATTTTTTTTTTTTTTAAGGAAAGTTTTCTTTTATTCTCTTTTTTTATTCCTTTTCTGTTCTTTGTTCGAAGTTCATTTAACTTTAACGGCGTTTCCCAATCAATTTGCACAAAAGAGGTGAAGGCCAAAAATGTGACATGGTCACTTTCATTCCAATCATGTAGAAGATACATCATACATCTTGATCCGGAATATATTTCATACAATCCATGTAAACTCGAAACGGATCGTGTATGATCTTTGTCGATCCATCCAAAGAAGCATCTCGTCAAAAATCCATGTCCGTATAGTGGGGTACATGGTCAATAACATCACCTTCCAAGCCATCCTTGGCAAGGATGCCGTATGGATGTACATTGGAGGTGTGATATTTTCCATGTAACTCACGGCTCGTAAGGCCGGAGGCTCTCTAGCTCCGGGTCCGGCTGGAAATGGTAAGGTGTCTTCCTGTCGTCCATCCTCCGAAAGTAATCGAGATCCGCTTCACCGGTACTCACGGTATGCAATGCTTAGCGATATCCGCTCCGTTGCCCTTCGGTATCATGACGGAACCTACCGGTAAAGGTATCTTTACCGGCCCTCGGAACTCACACGGGCCTGTTATCCGGAGGTCGGATCCGAACATGATATTACACTCGTTCGAGAAAGAAAGCGTGCGGAAAGGTCGACAAAGTCGTGGTGATCTATGTGTGGGGGTATACGGTCACCTCGCTTGTAGATGTTAATAATGCAGCTATTGGGTATGCAATCTGCTGGCAGTACCCTCCATGTTATCAATCTCTTTACCATTCTCTTGATGACTAATGGCATCGGATCCACTTGCCCATGACGGAGTATTCCCGGTGGGTTTCCCTTCCTGTCCTCCGCAAAGTTGTAACAGCATCCACATTGTATTGTGATTCTTCCTTTCCACGGCATCCATCTCCGGGGTTCTGAGTATGTGTTTTCCCTTAGGTGGCCCGCTCGGCCCATTCTTTTCAAATCCCGGATGCAATCCACGATTTGCTGCTGTTCATACTCTGAGAATACGTCTGTATGTAGCTCGAGGCCCTCTAGTATATTGATTCTTCTACCTTTAATTCTCTCGAAGTATTCAAAGGTTTTCTTTTGGACATTCTGTATTCTTTCTAGCTCGTATTCCGGAATGATGCACGGATGGCGAGGCACAGTGACATATTGTGGAATATACGGTTCAATCCCTTCACGTTCTCCTGCATACCTTGGCTCCTCGGGGATGATGCACGTCGGGACATCCCCGGGGTTGCTTCCGCAACAAGGTCATGCATCGTTGGTGGTTCTATCCGGTGGCGTGGTAGCCTTCTTTCTTCGATCTTCCGGAGATTTCCACAGTTCTTTCGTCATCCTAGGAGCTGGCCTCCTTTCTTCGAGTTCCTGGTGAACCGGTGTCCTTGAAGTGTATGCATCGACATTAGCAAGCTGTCTCGTTGCGCTAGTCCGCGACTAGTTTTGTTAACATCTTACGGATACGGCGATTCTTATTTCTTCGTTGCGTTGTTGTGAGAGTAGCTCTTCGAACTTCTTGAATCTACGTGGGCGCGGCGCTGACAAGCCTGCCTTCTGCTGTAGCGACTACAGACTTCATTTTCTTATCTTCTTCAATGTTTGTCTTTCTTTTCTTCTGCTTCGGATTGGTGGCTTGGGCCACCCACTTTCATCACTTGTCATGTCCGGGCGAGTTCTTCTCGGTCAACCGGGACCCGGTCACTTTCCTCGTATCGTAGGCTCGCTGGTGCGAAATCCGAGTCAATCTCGATTATCGCTCCATCTTTCACCCTCTTTTCATCGAGTGCAAGGCTTACGCCATTCTTAAAGTTCAGGACCAACCGCCCGTTCAACATTTCCCTGCGAAAAGACAAGGAAAAGGATCAGGGGCTGTACTAAGAACAAGAACATTAAGAAAATGTTTATTAAAGACATTTTTTTTATTTTTATATTTTTAAATTCAACAGGATTGAAGTGGGAAAAGATCAGAAAAGAGATTTTGATTTGGAAAAGAAAGCAAGGAAAATTTTATTATCATGATTTTATTTATTTTAGCACATTTTTTTGTTATTTCTGGGTTCGGACCCAGTCATAAGTAATCACTTCACCCGTGCTTCTAGGGATGGAAAGTTCATTCCTTCGAAACATCAGGTAGCGTAATACTTTTTCAAGTATCGTCCATTGATCGGAAGCATATGTCGTTCTCCTTGGCGGTTCACTGGCCGGTAGGAGCCTCTCGAGTAGATCGCCTCGACTACAAATGGTCCCTCCCAAGTGGGTTCAAATTTTCCTCCTATCTTGCGGTGTGCAAGAATAGGTCTTTTGAGAACGAGAACTAAGTCACCAACCTTAAAGGTTCTTGGGCGGACCATTCTGTCATGGGCTTGAACCATCTTAGCTTGGTATAGTTCTAAATTCTGCTGCGCTGCAAGTCTCTTCCCTTCCAGGCTCTCTAACTCTTTGAGTCGTAATTTGGCGTTCTCTTCTGTTGTGATTTTATTTGCAGCGCAATTCCGAGTGAAGGAAGCTCGAACCTCTAAAGGTAACACTCGCCTCGGACCCATACACCGGAGCGTAAGGTGTAGCTTGCGTAGGAGTTACGAAGGTTGTCCGGTAGGCCCATAAGGCTTCAAACAACTTCTCGTGCCAATTTCTCTTATTATCGTCCAAGGTTTTCTTTAAAATTTGAACGAGAGTTTTATTAAAAGCTTCAGCAAGGCCGTTTGCTCTTGGGTAGTAAATCGTCGAATATCGCCCGTCGATTCCATGTCTCCTGACAAAATTGTTGATTTGCGTACTTCTGAATGCTGACCAATTATCCGAGATGATTCTGCGCGGCACTCCGAAACGGTAAACAACTTGGTTCTTGAAAAATTGTAGTACGTGATGTGCTTTCACTTCTCTAAGTGGAGCCGCCTCGCGCCACTTGGAAAAGTAATCTGTAGCCGCAAGAATGAAGCGATGTCCTTTTGACGACGGTGGTTCTATTGGACCCACTATATCCGTGCCCCAACATTCGAATGGCCACGACGCAATTGTCGGATGTAGCACATTTGGAGGTTGGTGTAGAACCACTCCGTGCACTTGGCATTGGTGACGGCTCTTGGCGATTTTCATGCGGTCGGTCATCATCGAGGGCCGGTAGTACCCTAGTCTTTTAATTTTCATTTTCATTTTCGGACCCGGCGGTGAGCGCCACGGAGTCTCGAATGTATCTCCTTAACAATTTCACGGGCCTCGGACCCGCTTAGGCACCTTAGCCACATTTGATCAAAAGACCTTACGTATAACGTATTGTTTACTAATGCGTAGGACGGAGTTCTTTTCTTGATCCGATGGGCTAGCGACCTATCGTCCGGTAGCTTTCCTGTTTGCGGGTAGTCTCATCAATGGTTGTCGCCAATCTTCCGTGTTTTTACGTTACTGCTTGCAATTGATCCTTTTTCTTTTTCGATTTGTGTATCGTGTCCATGTCGAGTCGTGATAGGACTGACGTCACGTGAGCCGACACTTCCACTGATTCATCTTGCAAACGGGCAAATTCTTTTGCGAGACGAGCTAGCGCATCCGCTAGAGCGTTTTCTTTTCGGGAATTTTGTAGATTGTCACATTCGGAATTTGTTCCAACAATTTGTATGGCATCTTGGAAGTATTGTTCGAGTCTTGGCTTTAAAATTCTGTACTGTCCGGCGATCTGTTGAATGATTAACTGTGAATCCCCGTAGATGTTGATGTATGTTATCCCCATTTGAATGGTTAATTCCAGTCCCGTTATGAGGGCTTCGTATTCCGCTTCGTTGTTTGTACACGGCTCCGTCGAGTGGTAGGAGTATCTTAACATCCCCCGCTCCGGTGTTATAAAGATTAGCCCGATTCCTGCCTTACGGGCACTATCACTTGCGATTCTTCGTCTTTATGTGCTTGAAGATGCTCCGTCGAAATATAATTCCCAACGTCGATCATCAAGGTCTTCTAGGTTCATTATTTGTTCATACGGCAGATCGTCATTGAGAGGAGATTCTGCCGGCAAAGGGTGTTCTGCGAGGAAGTCTGCTAAGACTTGTCCCTTTACGGCACGAAGAGGCACGAAAGTTATATCGAATTGCAATAATATCATTGACCATCTGGCAAGTCTGCCGGAAAGCGTTGGACGAGTCATCAAGTATTGCAATGGATTAAACTTCGAGATCAAGTTGACCTTATGAGAAAGCATGTAATGCACGAGCTTTTGAGCGGCGAAGATCGGGGCCAAACAATGCTTTTCAATTGCGGGATACCTTATTTCCGTCGGCGATAGAACGACGGCTTAGGTAATAAAGAGCATTTTCTTTACCCTCATCATTGACACTAGGCTAACAGGGCTCGAGAGAGTCGTCTAAAGCCGCGGTATAAAGTATTAGCGGTCTACACGAGGCTCGGGGCTGCTAAGACGGGAGGTGTCATTAAGTATTGTTTAATGTCCTCGAAGGCCCTACGGCATTTCTCTTCCCAAATAAATTTGGCGTCCTTTTTAACTAGTGCCGAGAAAGGCTGACACCTACCGACGAGTTTGAGATAAAGCGTCGAAGATATGCCGACTTCCCTTGAAAAGATCGTAGTTGTTTTAAGGTTTTGGGAGGCGGCATTTCTAAGATGGCTTTAATCTTTTCCGGGTCGATTTCGATTCCACGATGTCGGACAACGAATCCTAAGAATTTCCGGAGGTGACGCCGAAGGCGCATTTTAAGGGATTCATCTTAAGGTTAAATTGTCTTAATCGTTCGAAAACAATTCTCAAATCATACAAGTGGTTGTCCTTTACTTTGCTTTTGATGACCACATCGTCCATGTAGCATTCGACTTAATTATGGATGAGATCATCAAAAATTCTTGTCATTGCTCTTTGGTAGGTTGCTCTGCGTTCTTCGATCCGAATGGCATCACCGTGTAGCAAAATACTCCGATCGGCGTTCGAATGCCGTAAGCTTTTCATCTTCTAGAGCCATTTTTATCTGGTTGTATCACGAAGATCCATCCATGAATGAGAATATTTCATGTGTCGAAGCAATGTCGATCATTAGTTCGGGATCGGTAGAGGGAATTCATCTTTCGGGCATGCCTTGTTTAAATCTACGAAATCCACACAAATTCGATCGACCATTCTTCTTCACGGTCGGTACCACGTTGGCTAACCAAGTCGGGTATTGTTCTTCACGGACAAATTTAGCGTCTATTAGCTTCTTAACTTCGGCTATGACTTGTTGTTCGATTTCTAGACGCATTCTTCCGGGACCTTGTCGGCGGAACTGAAGCGGGATCCACCCCTAGCTTATGGATTGCGACCTGCGGAGCTAATCACGGCATCTCATCGTAGCTCCAAGCAAAACGGTCTTTAAATTCCATTAATAACTTGATTATTTCTTCGAGTCTTCTTTATTGAGTAAGGAGCTAACAAAGGTAGGTCTAGGCTCTTCGCTAGTACCTAAGTTAACTTCCGTTAACTCATCTATCGTAGATTTGATTTCTTCTTCGAATTACGGTGGAGCGTCTCCAATTTGTAAATCTTCGAGTTCGTCCGTAGTTTCCATGCGGTTTTCATTAGATTCGCAAGTGACAACCAAGCAAAATTCGGTATCATCAGCCGATCCTGCGTGCCGAATCCGAGACCATGCTTTGAGTTGGGTGGACGACCGGAGTTATTCCATAAATTTTCAAAACGTTGTGATTGACCTTTTGTCCATTGTCGAGGTAAGAAACCACGCTGAATTAAATTTTGAACACGGGGAGAGTACCACTCAAAAGGCAATTCCATTAATTCGATGAAGTAGCATCTTCAAGTTGTACATTATTTTCGGTTTTGGAGGAAGGAGCACCACGGTAGAATTTGATGGGCTTTGCACCACCGCTACGTACCTCTTTGACCTCCATACCCTCGATCTTATTAGAATGGATCGGGGTCAGGGTCATAGTTTGTACATAGTGGTTAATCTTCTCGTACATCGATTTATATTCTTCGTTTCTTTCATCTTCGAGAGGGATTTTGAATTGCGGCTTCTTTCGACTTATTGTCGCTGCTTCTTGTTTGATTTCTTTTTCTTCTTCAGAACTATCTTCCCAATCGACATTGATGGTCGGTTTCCTCTGTCCAATCGTCCTAACGTCTCTACCACGACCTCGTCCCCGGCCTCGACCTCGGATGCGAGTTGTGGAGAAACCTTCACCATCTCGCCGTAAGGGAGTGGTGAGTGACTGTTGGACTAGAACTTCAAGTTCTTCGTTGTCCTGAACTTTCTTTGCTTCATTTGTTATGGTATCTCTGGAGAAGATCGTTTTCTTCGGTGGTGCATAATAAGCTGCATCCTCGTGGATTCCAATTTCATGTACGGAGAACGGTTGTAAGTCACCTTTAATACACTGTTCCCCTCCGTCGTAGTATTTAATGCATTGATGTAGAGATGATGGTACCATCCTGTTTTCATGTATCCATGGTCGGCCCGAGTAGAGCGTTGAACGATGTTTCGAATCGATTATGTGAAATTTCGCGGTTGTCTTTGCTAAGTCACCGGTCTTCATTAGCAGTGTTATTGAGCCGAGGGCTCTTTCTCCTTTATGGTTGAATCCTCTTAATAACATTTTGTCCGCCTCGAGCTCGCGAGCATCAATTTCCAAGTATGCTAGCGTTCGAAGATTCATTATATTGATTGATGCTCCTGGATCCACCAATACTGCGGAGAGTGTAAATTTTCCGATTGTAACTGAAATGTACAACGGTCGGTTGTGGTCTGCTGTTCCAAGTAGTAGGTCATCGTCCGTGAAGGTAACACCTCGTTGTTCTTTTAACGAGCAAACCTCATCTAAGGAATCTCCGGCCATTTGAGCTAAGCAAATTTCTGGATCAAGTAAGGCCTTGATCAGAGCATCTCTCATCTCCTTTGATAAGATGAGAGCATCATAAATGCTTAGTTTGGCCGGTAGTTTCCTAAGATGGGCTAGCACGTTGTAGTCCACTTTATTTTCATGTGTCTCCGCTTCTTCTCGAATGGGTATTTCTTCTGTCGGGGTTGGTTCTTCTTGAACAACCACACGCTTTCCTTTGTCCTTTGGACCCATTCTCGGAGGTAGAACTTTTCCACTCCTTAAGTTGACTTCGTAATTTCCTGCGAATCTATTGTTGAGCTTGCCGGTGTCTCTTCTTGAATCGGAATGACGGGCTCTTCCGGATTAGCTTCGAGTACGAAGGCTCTAACTCTATCGTGATTCGGAGCTCCTCGAAACTCGCGAGATAGATTCGTTGCTTGTTGAACTCTCGTAGCCTCCTTGATGGATGTCTTCTTCGTTATTTTGCTCGTCGAGATCGTGTATGATTTGAGAATTGTCGTTGGTATCGAAATCGATATCCGGATTATCGTTAGTTACGTAATCGTTAGAAACAGTCAAAACGTAGCCAACGCCATCACCCTTATCATTATATGATCCCACCGAAGTGAGCAGATAATCATATAGAGTCAGAGGTTCGAGGGATTTCTCCCCCGAACCGGAAACAACTATCCTAGGATAAGCAGCCCCTAGTCTAGCCTTAGATGCCTCGGTCTTCTCTTCTTCGTCAATTTTCTTCTTTTCTTCAATCGTCTCCTGTTGAGGTGGTTCTTCTATCGCAAGTGATAGTACCGGCTTAACGGTGTTTCAAACTACGAATTGAAGCTCGCACCGAAGCGGTTTGGATGCTTTATCTAAAATCTTTTTCGAAGACCTCGTCCAGCGGTAGTCCATCCATCGTCGGTCGTATAGGGATCTATCGGAATGATGGGATCAGTCGAGACAACATTGACGGAACCTCCTTTATGGGGTTCCTTCATGTACTCCTTCGGGATCGTTATATTCCCTTTCCGCAGGTTGTCATTGAGCCAACTTTTGAAGGTAATGCAATCTTCTATCTTATGCCCAAGCATCCGGTGGTAAGGGCAAAAGTTGGGATCACCTTTCTTGTCGACTTCTTCTGGTCTCTCAGGTTCTGGTAGTTGGAAATGCGGGGTCTTCATCAAGCTGCGGAACATTTTCGGACCTTGCTTCATTCTTGAACGGATATTCTCTCGCTCAAAAGCTCCCTTAATGTACGTTGCGGACGAGGTGGTTGTTCATACTTGCGAGATGACGTGATAGCTGGGCCGGGGTTGCTGGTAATTCTGTTGTGGTTCGTTGCGGCCGTTACGGTGGTATTTGCATCGGTTGCTTGCCTTTGTCAAGCTCGCTGCAACGATCCCGGATTTCTTTTCAAAAGTCTTTACAGGCTTTTGTTTATCTGTTTTATCGGTGAAACTTAATTGCTTTGCCTCCTCTTGCAAGCTTCCGGCCTTGCTTAACAACTTCTCGAAAGTCTTAATAGTAAATCCCTTGAGGAGAAGTGCTATCGGGCCGTGAATGCTTTTAAGTAAAATTCCGATCGCGTGTCTGTTCTTGCGATTGTGGTTCACACTTCATGCTTAAGTTCCTCCATCGAAGTATGTAATCCACCAAAGTTTCGTTCGGCTTTTGTTTCTCTACCACTAAATCACCTATAGTGATGTGGTGCGAGCTCCGGCGAATCGCTTGATGAAGAGGTTCTCTAGCTCGAGAACGTCTTCACCGAACCATTTGGTAATTCCGCATACCGGTCGAAGGCGATTCCGACGGACTGGCGACGAGCTGTCGGAAGAGTAATGCATCGCTCCCACCGGCATTGCAACAAGCGGCACGAAAGTGTGCCACATGCTTGTCGGGGGTTCCCGGTTCCGTCGAAGGTCTTGAACGAGAGGTGGTACGAAGCCTTTCGGGTATTGGACGGCGTCGAATTCTTCGGGTAAGGTCTACCCGTCCGAATGGATGTCCCGCTCTTCGATTGTGCTAAGGCTTCTCGCACTTCGTTGTTCCACCAAGTTCTTGATATCTTTTTCGGGAATCATACTCTGTGTTGTATCCTTTTCAGTGATCATCCCCATTGACGGACGTAATCTCCTTTCCTCCGTCTACGATGTGAATGACCTCGCGGGGTGTCTCTCATGTGGTTGTACTTGACTGCGGAGAGTGGCCGAGCTACGGCCATCTCTTCCATCCTTTTCGCCATTTGAGCGATCGTGTCGTCTTTCTCCTGAAGTTGCCTTCTCATCGGTTCGGCTCCTCTCTTTCGCGGTTGCGGGAGCACCTTGCGAAGGCGATGAAGCTCGTGTCTCAACCATGTTGATTTCGCGTATTCGTCGTCCATGAATTCCGATGAATCAATCTCGTCTCCGAACTTTTCTTCTCTTTCTTTTGCCAATCGTCGGATATCGGTTCTCAACTTTTCCATGGCATTTTCTAGCGGGGCTTTCTGTGTGTCTTCGTGGTTGTCGTGCGATAGGCTGCCGGGTCCCCTTCTCACGAGTCCCCTTCATCGCGGTAGCACTTTCTTCGATTCGAGTCTCCTGGCGAGACTTTCTTTCTCGAGCTGCTCGTTTCAATCTCAGTCGCCAGGTAGTGGGACGTCATACCATCCTTCTGGCGGCAGAAGGTCTAGGACCGGATGGTGCAGTCGGCCAAATGCTGGAAGGTGGTATCCTCCCTAATTTGTAATCCCGAGACGACAACGGGCGGACTAGCCTTCATTCTTTTACTTGGCTTTTCACGTCATGATGGCGGGTTCTACTCGGGGCCCAAGACGGGATTTGACCGGCACCCGCCCTATCCTTCGTAGAATTTTCGATACGGGCGAGTTTTCCTTCTTTGCTAACTTTTCTACCAAAGTTTGCGGTCGAGCAAACGGCGTAGTTCTAGTTCTTTTCTTGCGGCTATCGTTGTAATATGCGGGTACGTGGTAATGTGGCGGCAATCTTGCGAATATTTTCTTCATCTTCTGCGGCGGAGAGGGGATGAAACCTGCTTCCTCCCAAGAGTGGTATGTATTCGAGCGACGGTGTATATTCGGCGGTTCGGAATTTCCTCTAGGAAAGCAATTTCAGCGGCTACGGCTTCTCTAGCGATCTTTCTACTTCGTTTCTTCTTTGGGTTCTCGTTAGTGACGGAATCTTTGAAGCTGGACCCGATTTCGAAAACGGAAGGTCTTACGAGAAGATCCGTACCCTCCACGGTAACGAGGTCCATCATAATTCGGATTTCTTTCCCCTTTGATTTGGCAAAAGTCGAGGTAGGTGCGGAAACAACTAGACCGGTGGGGGTAGTAAGAACGGTCCTCCTGCGGACGAGCGGTATTCCTCTTAGTCGGGATCCTTTGCGGAGGAGGGAATTCTTGGGTCGACCTAAGGTTGAACTCGAGCGGCGGCTCCTCGGCTTCGGATACCTTGTTCATCGGTGCAAAGAGGGAGACGTCGGTGATCTTGACGTTCGTGTTTTCAAATCCTTGTCCAAATCGGATGATTCCATTGTCGGGCGGCTCATCCTTATAGACGGCGAGGTCCAGTCCATTGGTAAAGAGAAAATCGGTTTCGGGGCTTCCATTTCACGGAGGTAGATTCGGTTGTCGGTCCCGAGTTATGCTTCTTTTCTTTAGGACGAAAAGAGAGGAATTGAAAAGAGTCCGAACTCATTCTTGTTCATGTATTTATAAGAAGGAATCACTTATTAAAAGAATCACTTATTAGAGGGTTTGTTTATTTAGAACGGAGTGTTCAAAGGTGTAGAGAAGGTAAGGAATGCGAATCGGAGTTGGAAAGGAAAAGAGAGTCTTAAGCAAGACTTCTCGACTCGAAGGATCACTCCTAAACTAACACCTATTGGGGGTCCACCCCACCTCGGAAATGAGGTAAAAGGATCTCGGAACCTCTCCGTTTAGGGGTGTCTAAACGGTGGCTCCTAAATCCGAGAGAATGTTGGTTATACTTGTTCGAGGTAGAAATGAACATAGTATCCCAACGGAAAGAAGAGTAGTTTGATCCATAAGGGACATGGATGCACTACCGATTTTTGAAAGCAGAATTGTCTGATTAGAATGGAGAGAGGAACTTTCCCCAGCGGAGTCGCCAGAAGTTGTCGGCATTATTTTTTTTAGGTTGTGTGTTTTGAAAAGGGGTCGCCTACAGAAATTGTCGGCGAATTTTTAATTTAATTTAAATAAATAATTTGAAAAGTTGTATTTGATTTTTGAAAATAATTTTAAATTTGAACATTTTAAGATATGAAATCAAACCGATCTCACATCCCAAATAGCTTATACAAACGAGCACCGCACCACAAACCGTGTATCTATCCAGAGAATAGACACACTGCTTAATGATGGGGCTCGATTAAATAAACTAGGAGATTTGTGACATCCGTTTGGTCTGCGAACCAATTTTATAAGCCGACAAATTCCCCTGCTTAATATGAAAACATTAAACAGGGTTTATATTACCCAGGTTCTTTAAAATTCCCTATAAGGGCAAGCCCCTATAGTTAATTACATCTTAAGTGACGGGAATCACCTAAGAAAACTCTCGATAATAATCAATAATTCTGCTCTCAAGAATTTCAAAGTTTAAGTTTTCAAAGAATTGAATTTTTGAATTTCAATAGGGGATGGACCAAATTTGGAACAGTTTATTTTGGGAATTCAAAGGAAGAAAAGTAGGGAAAATTACGGATTCGAAGTGAACTTCGATAATCTCCCGACTATCCTATTGTTTGGCTTGGATTTAGGAAAGCCCTAATGTTCATTTAATGTTTTAATCTTGCCAATTTTAATTAATTAGGACTTATATTCGTATGATAGAATCATACAAATAGCCTGGAAGATATGAGGGTTTATGTCGTATCGGACGACTACCTCGGAATCCTAAGACCGGTTAGGGCTTAATTTGCAATGCAAATGCCTAACGAAGAGTTGAGGATTTATGTTGCACTAGGCAAACTACCTCGAAGTCCTATGGCTTTGTTGTTTAATTCTAGGAAAGTTTTGCTTGAAGTAGGTTCGAGTTTTGCTGACGACGATGGCCGTGCTGCCCACCATGCTCCGAGCTCCTTGTTGTTGCAGAGGTTTAGTTTTAGAAATCATAAATCAGGGGATGAGAAAAGTGTTTTGGTTTAGAGAAGTCTTATTTCCAAGTGTTTTTTGTGTTTTAATTAAAACAAATCTTAAAGTTGATTATAACAACACCGGTTAAGATCCCACGGTTCCATCCATCCGGCATCATTATTTTTATCGGATTCACTTAGTCCAGATGAATTTGCTAAACTCAACTGAATGAGTTCCACACTTTCATTTAGACCGTGGGAAATCCCGTTAGCAACACGTAGGTTACGTCATCCGAGGTATTCCCGATCATCCAACGGGACGTTTTAATTCGAGTTGTAATTGTAGTTTTGTGTTACGTTTGTGATTAAATTTTGAGTTGTCTTATATTTTGAAATGTTGTGGAGATGAATTTTATCTTGTAGTGTCTTTTAATTTAGTTATGGGTTTCGGTTTTGGTTTACGTCCTAAAGGTGTAGGTTTTCATGCAAGCTGTTGTTTATCATGCAAGAAAAATAAGTGCGATGCGATTAAATAAATTACCGTAAAGTAAATCGCAATAAAATAAAAGCGTACTGGAGGGTCTTCCCGTCATCCCAAGCTGCACTTAAAACACGGTTAGAATATTTAAGCAAGTTCCTAGGTAAAGCTAAGGTAAGGGTTAAGGTTTTCTACCAAATTCCTAATCCTATAGCTAGTCATTTCCTATGACGTCTAGGTTCCTTGTGTTTTTAGTTTGAAAACGATTTTCTTCATCAAAGAACAATTAAGTTCAATTGTTCTTATAAATATCCTATCATATTGAGGAAGTGCTTAAGAAGAATCTTAAACATCTTTTCAATATTTCTAGGATTGTTTTAAGTCCAAGAGAATTTAATTATGTAAATGAATCGATCGTCCGAGGTTTTCAAGTTTTGTTAACTTCGCTCGAGTGAACTAGGATATTTGAATGTCCTATAAGTGAAGTAACATTTCATTTAATATTCGTTTAGGAGTTATGATAACTAAAGCTTTTGAGGGTAAATTGGTGTTGAAATGGTTTGTGATTTAGCTTAATTTCAATTGAAGGGTTTGAGTTTGGAATAGTATTCGAGTTATTTTAGGCTTATTTCTTTATGTTTTAGGTGATGTTATTTAATTCAACTTAATTCAATTTAATTTAATTCAATTTAATTTAATTTAATTCAATTTAATTCAATTTAGTTTGATTTGATGTTACATTGAACTAATTTGATTTAATTTAATTAAATTTTTTTTTTAATTTGATTTAATTTAATTTAATTTAATTTAATTTATTTAATTTAATTTAATTTTTAATTTAATTTAATTTTTAATTTAATTTAATTTAATTTGATTTAATTTGATTTAATTTAATTTTTAATTTAATTTAATTTTATTCATTTTAATTTTAATTAAAATTTTAAAAGAGTTCAATAATTTAATTTTAGTTTAATGATTAAGTCTTTTAATATTTTGAATTTGAATTATCATTTTAATTAGGAATTAAACACTAATGAAATGATTAATTTAGGGATTTTTAAATTAAAGAATAAATCTCTTCCTAATAATATCCCTATTTTAATAATTCCAATTTTATTATTCTTCCAAATTTAATCAATTATTTAATTAAAGTTTAACCATTTTAAATTGCTTAATGGGTTTCTACTCTTCAATTATTAAATTTCAATCATCCAAATCAGGTTAGGATCAAATATTTTACTTGTTAATTTTTTATTAAACCTAAAGTTTTAATTAAGGATTAAAAGAAATTTAATTACCACTTTACCCTTTAAGCTTAATAATTTCATAACTCACTAAATTGAACTCAAATGAACTTCAAATTTTTATGTGACTTCACTCATATGTCAATAAAGACATGAGAGGAGAAAATGTGATTTTTCTGTATTTAATTTATTTATATAATTATTTTTGGTAGAAAATAGAGATTTCCAAGGAAAATTTAATAACATGACCAAGGGAAAGTTTCTGTCCTTAAGAAAATTATGGGACATTTCTAATGACTAGAGGACCACTTGGACCAAATTTTGTGATTTTTTGAATTATATTTTATTTATTAGAATTATTTTAAGTTCTGGAGTATTAATTAATTTAAAAATAAAATAAATGTTGAAAAATGAATTTTATGTTTTTCAAAAATCTCTCTAATATCAAGGAAATCAGAGAAGCAAATTTTGCAATTTTCTGATTTTTCTATGATTTATTACAATTATTTTAGTGAAAATGCTAGAAAATACATTTTTTAATTTTTAAAATTACCCTAGAGCTTTAAAAATTAATATCTCACCAAATAGGCCTAAGAAAAATATGGGGTTTGTTCCTAAGTGATTAAAATTCAAAATGTGACATTTTGGTGAATTTTATTATTTTTGTGATTTTTATTATTTTTTAATTATTAAAAATATTAAAATAATATTAAAAATCAACTTTTTTATAAAATTGAAATTTTACTTTTCTTAAATTCCCCTGATATCAGAGAGACTCCAAAACCAATTTGGTGAATTTTTGAAAGGTATTTTGAAAGTTATGAATTTTTAAAGTTTAAAATGACTAAATGGCTTAATCAACCCAATTAATAGGGCTAACCAAGTCCAATTGACCTCAAACTTTTATGGTGGGTTCCTCTGATCCTAAAGGTCAGTGGAGAATTGATTTCAAGTCAATTTGATCTATGGTTAACTCTAATTAATTAAAGTCCAATTTTGGGTATTTAAGCCAATTAGGGTTATTTTGAGTGAAATAACTCAAGTCCTATTTTTCCTAGGGTTCTCTGGTCATAGGGAACATCACCAAATTTTCCTAGAATTTATTTCACAACATGCTAATTTTTGGAATTAAAATACTCAAAACAGCAACATGCATTTGAAAAATAAATAACTTTTCACAGAGGTGGCCTCCGACTTTGGAAAATTCGGGGAATGTTCCCAAGTTCAGAGGCTTCAAAAGCCCTATGGTCTCATGCCATGGTGAATTGTATGAATGCATGGAGAATTAAAACAATGCAGGGAGTAAATAATTAATTAAAAATAAAATACTGGACAAAATTAATTAATTTCTTTTCCACATTATTCTCCTCTGTTCACTGAGCAAGAGGGTATTTTTATTTTATTTTTGGGATTTTTCTACACAAAGATATGAATTTTCCAAGTTTAGGGAATTAAATAAATCAGAAAATACCCTATTTTTCTATTTATCCGAGTCGGCGCCGCGTCAACCTTAGCCTCTCCGAAGTGGTACGTGTCGCGCTGTGATTGGGCGCCGCCATCTGAGTCAGCCGTCCCGGGGCCCGCTGTATCGTTATGTCTCCTCATCCGACGCGATCCTGGTCGTCCGTCCGCGCGTGTATTAAATGGACGGCATCCATTCATCGTCCCCAAGTGTCCTCACCCGAGAGCCGTCCACACTAAATCCCTAATATCTCACTCGATACCCAATGGATTTTCATGTTCTTATACTCTATGGATTCGTCTTGAAGAGACGAACACATCTATACGGTTATCATGCATTGAAATTAAAGCATTTGAAATGGAGAATCTTGAGAAGCTCGGGATGAAGAATTAGCTCATACCTTTGCTCTGAGAGGTGAAGCCTCGATCAGAGATGCTCGGCACGTTCGTTGGAGCTGCAGGAGGCTAGGGATGAAGCACAGGGATGTGGTGAATTGCTCAGGTGTGATTTCCACCAAGGCCGATCACAACCTTTGGAGTCCGGAACAAGCCGGGTGGCTCGGAGATGGGGCTTTTGTTGGTGGACACCTTCTCTTGGTCCGGTGAAGGTGTAGGACCAATCAATTTGAGGATTGATCCACTGTGGAGAAGTGTCCTGGTTTTGGATTTGGATTTCGACTGCGAAATTGAGCTCGCGAGAGAAGAAATGGCAGGGGGATTTCAGTGGGGATCAAGTGCTCTGTGTATGGGGAGTAGTCTGGAACAATTTTGGCAGAGTTTCCTTAAGGTTTGTTTCAGCACCTCCTTTGGCCGAGGGGTTTAAATAGGCATGGCTGGAGGCTCTCCCAGGGGGCTGGGATCAGCTACTCTCCGGCATGTGAAGAACGGCCACAATGGCCATCGGGGATGGGGCGACTCGGCGAGTGAGAATTCCAAAGTTGGCTCACATGTGAGCTCTCGGCCATGGTGTTTTCCGGCGGCCCAGGTGGCTGGCCGGCAGGCAGGGGTCACCCTCGGGGTCGAGTGGGTCGGGGCGGGTGTTTGTGCGAAGCAATTGGCAATGGCCAAGTGTAAAGGCTTTGATCCAAAGTAGAATGGGGCATGGCTAGTTTTGGGTTTAAATGGGTCAACTCACCCATTTGGGCTTGGTGCACCCCTCAAGGTGGCTTTGGGTCTCGTGGGGGATCAAGGGGATCAGCTGGTTTGGCATGGAGAAGTCTCCATCCAAATATATTTGGATTAAATTTAGGTTTAGGTGAATCATGATTAAGGCTAATGAGCTTTAGGGATTAAGGAAAGGGTCCCTCCTTCCTACCCAATATGGTATGGTGGAGTGTCCAAGGCTCTCATGGCGCACATGTGGTTCGGTTCATGCATGGCTTCATGGCTCACCTTTGGCTTGGGGAAAGCTTGGTCAATTTCATGAAAATGGATTATAGGAATTTTTTGGTAATTTGATGGAAATTTGTATGGAACTTGATTTGGAATGATTTGATGATGAATTTAGGACTTAGGTATTGAGTTTAATTGAAAGTATGATGAGGGGAAATGTCATATGGGCTTTGGGACCAATTTTGGGCCTTTGGATGTGGTAAAGGATGGGCTTTTAAAATGGTTTAGGAAAGTGGGCTTTTGAATTTTAAAATGGATTTTGGGATGAAATTTTGGTAAAGGCTTGGGCCAAATAATTGTTGAGTTTGGTTTAGGGATGTGTCATGAGTGGTTTGAAAAAATTTGAGGTGATTTGGGTTTGAATTGGGTTGGATATGGGCCTTTTTGGTAAAGAGGCTAAGGTGGGCCAAAATGGGCTACCATGGGCCAAAGTTGGGCTAGAGTTGAAATTGATGTAAAAGTAATGTTGGGAAATGTTTATGGGAGTGTTTCAAAGAGGTTTTGGCTTTGGTTAGGTTTTGATTTTGGGATTTGGGCTCATTTGGGCTAGGTTTAGGTTTAGGTCAAAATTGGGCTTTTTGATTTTGGGTTGAATTTGAGTGGGGTTTGGGTCTAAATTTTGGGCAAATCATGTTAGTGTTTTGTTTATGGGGATGTTAAGGAAGATTTAGAAAAGATTTGGGGTTCATTGGAGTTGAATTGGGTGAGTTTGGGTTAGGTTTGGGTCATAGGTCCAAATTGGGCTTTAAGGCCAAAAGTGAAATTGGATCCCAATGCCAATCAAATTGGGCTTGGATTTGGTCTAGATTGGTGTTGGGGATGTTGAATTGAAGTTTAGAATTGAATTGGACCAGAATTTAGGCTAATTGGGTAGGTTAGGTTTGACATTGGGTTTACCTTGGGTTAAAATGGGTCAAATTGGGGGTTTTGATAAAAGTGGGGTAAATTGACCAAATTGGCCCCTGGTGTAGTTGAAAAAAATGAAATTTGGAATATTTGGGATTTTCTGGAATTTTCTGGGAATTTTCTGAATTTTTGGATTTTTTGGCTAAGAGGGGTATTTTGGGTATTTGGAGGGTATTGGGAGGTATTTTTGGAATTTTTGGTATTTTTGGTTATGGATGATCAGTTTGAGTGATGTGGAAATGTTTGGGAATGATTTTGGAGAATTT
Source organism: Papilionanthe hookeriana x Papilionanthe teres (assembly GCA_022702705.1). Taxonomy (NCBI): domain Eukaryota; kingdom Viridiplantae; phylum Streptophyta; class Magnoliopsida; order Asparagales; family Orchidaceae; genus Papilionanthe; species Papilionanthe hookeriana x Papilionanthe teres. The sequence continues at coordinate 36,670,863 of CM040435.1, read as the reverse complement.
TGGGTGATTTGGAAATTTTTGAGAAATTTGGGTTATTCGTGGCTTTGGGTAGGTTGGCGGGTGTAGGGTCCCGGGGTCAAAAATTAAAAATTTGGAAAATGGAAGATTAGGTGAATGTAAGTGGAATAAAATCATTTTGGTTGAGCCATGAAGCCATATCAAGCCCACATGAGCCATGAAGGGACTCATTTGAGGCATTCACTATGTTGTTCCTAACCCTCTTAGCCAAGGGCTTAGGGGTTAAGGACCATCCATGTGAATCATCTACATGAGTCAGGAGGTCAAGTCGGGTATGGGTGTGTTTTTAAGAGGTGTGTGAAAGTGTAGTGTATGAGTAAAGTGTGTGTGTAAGTCAGCCCCTTCATCAGACCAGGCCACCCAGGGCAGTCCTAAGGCCAAAGAGTCTTATAGGAACTCATCCTTTAAACTTCCACTTTTGATTTCAACACTCTAGGTGATTAGGGGTCTACAGTCAAGTTTGTGGGGTTTGCAGGGAGTTTAGAAGTGGTTTGAATTTCTAAAAGGTGGGTCTCAATTCTAATCCTCTAAGATAGTCAAAGGAAAAGCCTAAGGCTAGATCCTAAGTACTAAAGAGAAGAAGAGAAGACCTCATCAAAAATGAGGTCAACAGGATTTTGATACACCTGAAATATATAGTGTTTTTATGCACATTTTTATACCTATTTTTGATGATATTACACTTGAATGGAAGTTATTTTGTGTTTTTCTTACAGGTATAATAAAAATGAGTGATTTTTATTAAAGGAGCAAAAATTGGATAAATTTTGGAGCAAAAAAATAAAAAAAAATGAAAAATTGGACCTTGGCGGCTAAGCGCCGCCTGGTCGGCGCTTAGCCGCCACAGTTAAAAATCAAAATTTATTCATTTTTGGCGCCAATTTCAAGAGGTGTTTGAAGCAACTTTTGGTGCTGACTTCCTTAACTTCCCATGGCTGCAAATTTGAATGAAGGGATGCATCTTTTGGTGGATACGTTGAATCGGGACATGATTTGAAGAGACACCAAGGCACATTTTGGATTATTATAAAAGTTATGTCATGTGCGTGTGTATGTGTGTGTGTCTTTAGGGAGAGTTAGTCTTTTAGTTTAGTTTTCAAGAGTCTTTTCTAGTTTTTAGTTTCATCTTCTAGTTTAAAGAGATTTACTTTCAGTCTTTTATAGTTTAGAGTTAGTTAGTTTAGTATGAAACTTTCTTTCCACCAATTTACTTTCATCCATTTATCTAGTTTTTATTGAAGTCTAACGTCAGAGTTAGAGTCAACAGAGTTGGTCACCAACCTCTGTAGTGTTGTCCAGTGAAAAGTCAAGTTTGAAAGGAACTTCTGGAGTCTTGTGGAGAGGATTTTTATATAAGTGTTTACTTCTGTTTTCTATATTTAGTTTTTATTGTTGTGCTTTCTTTATGATTTCTATTTTCAAATCAATGTTTGCTTGTATTTTCTCCATGAATTCTGAGTAGTTTTCTTTATCTTTTTCTTTCTTAAATAAAGAAGTAATTAAATTATGTGGGATTGTTGTGGAATGTATAAGTGTTTAAAGTTGGAATATGTTGTGAAGATTTAATTCCATGAACTTAATTTACTTCTTAATTTGGCCAATTAAGATGTTAAATTTGTTGTGAGATTATGTAAGATCCAATGTGGTATTGTCTAAAACAACAAATTGTATAAATCACATCCAATTATATAGATGAGAACTGTAGTCCATATAATTGAATGCTTAGGAGATAAGTTTTTAATGGGGAGTAGAATTAGAGGTCTTTAGAGTGACAGTCTAAAGACCCCTAATTTGGTTTGATATTTTAAATTTTGTTATGAGAAGATAGCACCCAGGTGGAGGGAATCTAGGGAAATCTAGAGTGAGAGCTAGTATCTTCACTACCTAACCATGTTCAAGATTTTAAAAATTTAAAATAACCAATGTTCTTTATAGAACTAAGTAATGGTAATAATTAAATTTGTTCCTATTTATCACAACACATTTAATTACTTACACAACAATACTTTAATAATTATTACTACTTTATAAGAGAAAGAAAAAGATATTTTATTTCCTAGTATTTTATATCGCATTTTAAAGTTCGGATAATTTTCATTTCCTGTTTAGCTTTAATTAAAAATACCAAAAACAATTTTCAAGCTTTTCAAATCAAAATATACTTACAAAAGTCATTAAAAAAAAGTAAAAGTATAATTTTCTTAATTCTTTAAAAAGTTTTTACATTTCCCTATGGGTTCGATATCTCGGGGCTTAATAAAAAAGTCCTATATTACTTGATAAACTATACGTTTACTTACGTAGTATCTCATATTATAAACTCATAATTCTCATATCTAAATCATCTGCACATATATTCGGTGTGGAGTCAAGTTTTTGGCACACATATATTTAATGAGGATCACCAACCATCTAGACTTGAGCTTTCCAGGAAATAATTTCAATCTTATGTTGTATAACAAAAATTTTGTCCATGTTCCAATTTCTTTTTCAATATCTTCTGATCATGCTACAATTTCATTCTCTCTTTATAGATCCTGTCATTGTGATAAGATGCATTTTTAATTTCTTCTAATTCATTTAATTGCATAAATCTCTTCTCTCCTGCATTTTTCAAATTAAAATTCAACTCTTTTATCGCCCAATATGCTTTATACTCAAATTCAACCGGTAAATGGCAAGTCCTAGTCTATAAGGAGACATTCCAATAGGGGTCTTAAAAGTAGTCCAATAAGCCCATAATGCTTATCTAATCGATCATACCAATCTAATTTGTGATTATCCACAGTTTTCTCCAAAATTCTTTTAATTTCATGATTAGACACTTCTGCTAAACCACTAGTCTGGGGATGATAAGCAGTAGAGATTCTATGAATAATATTATATTTCTCAATCATTCTCTTAATTTTTTTATTCCTGAAATAGGATCCTCCATCAGTTATAATCACTCTCGGCATTCCATATCTCACAAATATATTTTTCTTTAAAAATTTTTAAACCCTCCGAGCATCACATCTTGATAAAGCAATAGCTTCAATCCATTTCGAGACATAATCAACTGCAACCAGTATATATAAATTCCCAAATGAACGAGTAAATTGTCCCATAAAATCTAATTCCCATACATCAAAAATCTCAACTTCCAAATTATAATTTAGAGGCATTTCATTTCTTCTAGAGATATTACCTACTCTCTGACATCGATCACATAATTTAATATATTTATATACATCCTTAAAAAGAGTAGGCCAATAAAATACAGATTGTAAAATCTTAAAAGCAGTTTTATCAACATCGAAATGACCTCCAAATTCAGAATCATGACAACTTTGAATAATTAAACTAGTTTCTTCTTGTGGCACACATCTCCTAATAATCAGATCCTTACACTGTTTATATAGATAGGGCTCATCCCAAAAATAAAATCTTGCATCATATTTAAACTTCTTTTGTTGTTTCCTTGTTAAATCAGGTGATACAATATCACTCACAATATAATTCACAATATCAGCATACCAAGGCAAATTTCTTTCCATAATAGTATAAAGTTGTTCATCACGGAAAGTTTTTGTAACTTCCTTCTCAAATTCAGATAATTTATCATACTCTAATCTCGACAAATGATTAGCTATTTGGTTATCAGATCCCTTCCTATCAACTATCATAAAATCAAATTCTTGCAGAAGAAGTATCCATCTAATCAGTCTAGGTTTGGCATCTTTCTTTTGCATTAAATATTTGATAGCTGAATGGTCTGTATGCACAATACTTTTAGCTCCAATTAAATAAGGTCTAAACTTTTCAAAAGCAAATACTATAGCTAATAACTCTCTTTCAGTAGTGGTATAATTAATCTGAGCTTCATTAAGAGTTTTATTAGCATAGTAAGTGACTTTGAAAACTTTATCATGCCTCTGCTGCAATGCTACTCTGATTGCATAATCACTAGCATCACACATAAGTTCAATGGTTTCTATCAATTAGGTGAAATAATTATAGGTGCAGTGATTAATTTCTCTTTCAATAATTCAAAAGTACACAAACATTTATCATTAAAATCAAATTTTTTATCATTTTCTAGAAGTCAGCACAAAGCTTTAGTAATTTTAAAACAATTTTTAATATATCGCCTGTAAAATCCAACTTAACCTAAGAAACTCCTAACCTCTCTCACGGTAGTGGGTGGTGGCAATCTCTCAATCACACGAATTTTAGCAGGATCGACCTCCATACCAAATTCAGAAATTTTATGCCCAAGCACAATGCCTTCTGCAACCATAAATTGACATTTCTCTCAAATCAAAACTAAATTTGTTTTCTCACAAAGCTCCAAAACTTTTGTTAAGTTTTCTAAGTTGATTTCAAATGAAGTCCCGAATAGAGAGAAATCATCCATGAAAACTTCAATTCCATTATCTATCATACTAATGAAGATAGACATCATACATATCTGAAACGTTGCAGGTGCATTACACAGTTCAACAGGCATTCTTCGAAAAGCAAAGGTTCCGTAAGGGCTAGTAAATGTTGTCTTTTCTTGGTCCTCAGGAGCAATAGGTAATTGATGATAACCAGTATATCCATCCAAAAAGTAGTAATACTTATGTCCAACAAGTCTATCCAGCATTTCATCGAGAAAAGGAAGAGGAAAGTGATCTTTTCGGGTGACGACATTTAATTTCCTATAGTCAATACAAATTCACCATCCATTAATTTGTATTGTGGGTATAATTTCATTTCATTTATTCACTTCAACACTAAGTCCTCCCTTTTAGGTACACAGTGTATTGGACTCACCCAAGCACTATCCAAAATAGGATAAATAATTCTAGCATCCAGCCATTTAAAAATCTCCTTCTTAACTACTTCTTTCATTATTGGATTCAATCTCCTCTGCAGATCAACTTTCAGTTTATGTTCTTCATCTAATAAAATTTTGTGCATACAAATCGAAGGACTGATTCCTTTAATATCCGCTAAAGTTCATCCAAAAGCCTTTTTGTATCTTTTTAAAATTTCCAATAATTTTTGTTCTTGATATTCATTTAACTCCAAAGATACAATAACTGGTTGGTAGATGATTCTCCTAAAAACATATACTTCAAATGATTAGGGAGAATTTTCATCTCAAGTTCAGGAGGTTTTATTATAGATGGACTTAAGCTTTTATATCTGCCTTCCATAGTGTCTAATACTTCAAATCTCTCTTGAACATACTCCAAATCTTCATTCTACTTATTATCAGAATTTTCTTCATTTTCACTTCCTTCTTCAAACATATTTTCATACTCCACTTCTTGTTCAAATATATTTTCAAAATGATCTTTTCTCAAATATTCACAGACCTCCATCCTAAAACATTCATCACCTTTTGCCATTGGGGGATACTTTATAGATTTCAAAATATTAAAGTCACCTCTTGATCATTAACCCTCATAGTTAATTCTCCTTTTTGAACATCAATCACTGCTCTCCCAGTAGCAATGAATGGTCTTCCCAAAATGATTGGAATTTCTTTATCTTCCTCCATATCAAGTACAATAAAATCCACATGAAAGATAAATTTATCCACTTTCACTAACACATCTTCTACCACTACTTTAGGGTAAGTAATGGAATGATCGGCCAACTAAAGAGTCACAGATGTAGGAGAAATTTCTCCTATTCCCATCCTTTTGAAAGTTGATAAAGGCATAAGATTAATACTAGCTCCCAGATCACATAAGGCTCTTTCGAAAAATTTTTCACCTATAGCACACGGGATAGTGAAACTACCAGGATCTTTAAGATTTTACTGAAGCTTCTTCTAAATAATTGTACTACACTCTCTGCTAAGTGCAACAGTTTCATGATCTGTGAATTTTCTTTTCTTTTTTAGAATATCCTTCATAAACTTAGCATAGTCAGGCATCTGTTCTAATGCTTCAACAAAAGGAATATTTATCATTAATTTCTTAAGGATCTCCAAAAATGTTTCAGATATGTTATCCCTGTTTTGTTGCTTCAATGTTTGAGGAAATGGAGGCGGTGGTTTTTCAACAGCAATCTTCATTGGTTCAAGAGGATATTCCAAGTCTGTATAAATCTTGTTTGAACCTTTTTTAATATTCACCTTCTCCTTTTCTATTTCAACTTCTTTTTGTACTCTTGTCTCCAATTCCTTTCCACTCCTTAATTGAATAGCCTAAAGTTGTTCCTTGTTTTGATCTTTTGGATTGATCTCAACATTGCATGGAGGCATTCCAGAAGGTTTATTATTAAGTGCAGTAAAAATATGCCCCAATTGATTTTCAATATTTTTCATCACAACACCTTGAGCTTGTAGTTGATTTCCCATATTCATAATCATTTCTTCAATAGACAACTTCTTAACCTTAAATTATGGGTTAATATTGAATCCAGGAGGATAAGAGGGTCTAAAATTGGTATTTCCTTGATTGTTCGAATTTCCAACTGGATTTATAGAACCATTCCCCCATTGTGGGTTAATATTAGCATTGCTATTATTCCAGTTGAAATTTGGGTGATTCTTCCAACCAGGATTACAATAATTCAAACAAGGATTGTTAGGTCTATTAATAGCATTCAAAGTCTCATAAGGTGTTTGAGATTCTGTTATCTGTCCAAATGAATTTTCCTCTAACACTTGGGGTGGTTGAGAATAATTCATTCCATACTGATCTATTTTCTTAGAAAGGGCTGCATTTTGAGAAACTATCATAGTCATCACATTTGAATCATGAACACTAGCTACTCTCTTAGGATTTACCTGTTCAAGGGGCCATTGAAAATTATTAGTATTCATTTCTTCTATTAATGGGTATGCTTCATCAAAAGGTTTTGACATTAACGATCCACCAGCAGCAGCATCTATAATCGATCTCAATGATCCCACTAATCCATTGTAAAATGTTTGAATTATTAACCAGTCTGGTAAAGAATGATGTGGGCACTTTCTAAGAAGATCTTCAAATCTTTCCCAAGCTTCAATATTGATTCCCCTTCAAACTCACCGAAAGATGTGATATCATTTCTTAGCTTAGCAAACTTTGATGGAGGGAAATATTTTAATAGAAGCTTTTGAGAAAGTCTCCCCAAGTTCTAATAGATCCAGGTGCTAACGAATTTAACCATGCCTTAGCTTTATCCCTTAATGAAAAAGGAAAAAGTCTAAGTCTGACAGCATCACTCCACACTCCATCATATTTAAAAGTAGCACACAGTTCTAGAAAACTAGCGAGATAAAAATTTGGATCCTCATTAGGTGTTCCTCTAAATTGATTATTTTGTACCATTTGGATAATAACAGATTTAAGCTCAAATGAATTAGCAGCAACACCAGAATTTTGAATAGTCACATGAATTTCATCTGCTGTTGGGTTAGTATAATCTCTTAAAGGTCTTGACAAATTTCCAATATCATTTCTCTGATTATCTTGATTATTTGCCATTTAGCAAGAATTCTCAGTTTGTTTTTGTTATTTACTAACTTTTCTAACAGTACGCTCTAACTCCGAATCGTAAGGTATTAAACCTATAGATCCACTACGATGCATATAAAATCACACAAATACTCTAAAAAGTAAACAAACACACAATTACACACTACAAAGTAAAGGTTTTTAGTTACTATATTATCAATAGATAATGTTTATACCTTCCCCGGCAACGGTGCCAAAAACTTGATGCGGACTTTTTATATTGCAAGAACTTATGAACTCATAAGAAAAGGAAAATTGTTTTAGTACAATGGAAGGCTCCTATGCATCCTTGGTTGAAAATTAACACAGATGGCAGCCTTAAAGCTACTTCTGCTGGTATTGGAGGACTTTGCAGGGATTTTAGAGGACAATGTTTATGGTTCTTTGTCGCCCTCGTCATGGTTTATTCTGCACTAGAAACCGAAATAATTGTCGTTTTTTGGGATCGAAAATTGCTCGAAAAACCGAACTTAAACTTTCTTCATTTTGAACTTGATTCCTTGCTTCTTTTACATATTTTGACACAGAAATCTGCTATACCATGGTTCCTTCATATATGGATAAAAAAGATCAAGGTTATTATTGCTTCCAAGCATATTATTTGGTCTCACATCTACAGAGAAGGGAATCAGCCTGCAAATTGGCTTGCATCTACTGCATCTACTTCCTTTAATGTAGTTTGTAGTTCTCGTCGTCTCTTCTTTTCCTTTATTTAGTTCTCTAGAACATGGGGATTTAATTAAGATCCCACATGTTAGATGTATCAACTCTTCGAGTTTAATATATTTTGCTTTTGTTTTAATATATATATATATATATATATATATATATATATATATATATATATATATATATATATAAAAGCGGGATGGTGGCGACTGAAGCTCTGCTAGGGTTTTGAAGATGATGCTGGCGGCGGCTCCCTCCCTGGTGGTACTGGTGGTCTTTCTGGTAGGTGGTGCTTCTTTTGTGAGAGGACCTTGTGTGGCTGTTGAGGTTCCTGCTGCTTTTCTTCGGTGGGGATACCTTCCCGGGTTTTCTGCTTTCAAATTTTACTGTTCCATTACTTGGGGACAACAGAGTGGAACCGCTGCTTAGGTTCTGATCCTGGGCTCTCTGGTGTTTGTTGTGCCTCCCTGACTTAACAAACTTGCTTCAACCTCCATCTGTGTTTTGTTGTTTTTTAGTCTGATTTCCTAAGTCTGGTCTGTGGCTGAAGGCCTACTTCACTGCTTTTATGGCTTGCCCGATTGAGCTCCATACTAACATTGAATGGGCTAAAGCCACCTATGCTGGGGTGGATGGAAGGGGCCCTTCTATTAATGACCCAGCTGAATTAGTGTTCCCCCAAAAAATGCATGATGTTGCTGCAGGTAAGGGCAACTGCCCTTTCATCAAACCCATTGGAGAAAAGGAGGGCTGCCCTGCAGTCTTCTTCACTGATCAGGAACTTGACATGTTAAATGAGGAAGTGAGATTAACTTTAATTGGGAAATTTACTTTGGGGCACCCCAAAATGGAATTGGTAAGAAACTACTTTGAATCACTCAACCTCACAGGAGATTGGAGAATTGGATTACTTGATGGTAGACATCTACTCATTAATTTAACTTCTGATGAAGACTATGCAAAACTTTTTGCTAAAGAGCTAGTAAATATTGCTGGAATGGAAATGAAAATCATCAAGTGGACTCCCAACTTTGATCCCAGCAAAGATCCCCCTATTGTCCCCATATGGTTCAAATTTCCCAATTTGCCATACAGGTTTTTCAATCGATCGCCCTCGTTCCAAATTGGGAGGGCAATTGGCACCCCACTCGGACTCGGATGTTGCAACACTCCACAAAGCTAAACCTGAATTTGCCAGGATTCAAATTGAAAGAGACATCTCCCTCCCTGAGGTGAAGAAGATCTGGGTGGGCTCTCAAGCTGATGGGCAGTGGCAGGAGGTTATCATGCAACAGAAGCCTTATTACTGTTCACATTGTAAAATGTTTGGACACACTTCTGACAGATGCTTTAGACTCCACCCTCCCACTAAAAAGTCTTTAACTCAGACTAAAGGTGGTCCACCTCCTGCTGCTATCACTAATCCTCCTGCTTTGACCACTGCTCCTTTGGAGATTCCTTCCAGACCTTTGGAAACAATCCCTGCTCTAGTGGCTAGCTCTTCCAATTTGGACATCATCCCTGCTGACAAACCTCTTTTGATATAACCCAATGCTAAGGGGACACCTTTCCCTCTTAGCCCCCCTCCCATCCACCCTCCCACTTATCCCAACTCCACTCATCTCATTCAGTCCTCCCCCCCACCCTTACCCCCCACTGCTGTTAGTCTGGGAGCTGCCCTGGATTCCATGGAAGAAGAGTGGGTTATTCACACCAATAACAAAAAGAAGAAAAACAAGACTGAACTTCAGAAATTATCTATTCCCTCAGCCCCCAGGTGTAGAGAGGATTCCCTACCTCTTATCAGAGGTAGAACAAGGTCCAAATCCCATAAATCCACCTCCCCCTCCTTAACCCCATATGATAAACCTACTATGCTGGAACATTAGAGGTGTGGCTTGCCCACATTCTCTAAAAAGACTTAAACACCTTAATAAAAAACACACTCCTTGGTGTATTGCTCTCTTAGAACCTATGGTTCAGCTTAACTCCACCAAAATCGTCAAAAGATTTCCTGGCTTTTCTTTCCACACCAACATCAACAACAAGATTTGGATTCTGTGTAGAAGAGAACTGGGCTGGACCATCATTAGTGATAATCCTTAGTTTGTCCACCTTTCCCTTCAATTTGCTGGCAAAAGTGTTCTGGACACTTTCATTTATGCAGGATGCAGAAAGACAGATAGACTGATCCTTTGGGAACAGCTACACCACATCAGCCAGTCCATAAACCTCCCTTGGGTGGTGGGAGGAGATTTCAACTGTATTGCCAATGCTGCTGAAAAGTTGGGAGGCAGAACCCCAATCCTAAGCAAAATGAATCAATTCAAAGAGAATATCCAGATTGCCAGACTGTTTGATTTGGGCTTCAGGGGCCCCTCTTTCACCTGGAGAAGGAGCCAAACTTGGGAAAGACTGGATAGATTCTTGACAAATGAACTCTGGCAATCCCAATTTTTACTCACTGTTGTCACACATCTCCCACTTGTCTGCTCTGACCACAGACCCCTCCTCTTAACCATTACTGCACCCCCCCAACCATCTCTAGCCCCTCTTTCAGATTTCAAAACTTCTGGTCCTCCCATCCCCAGTTCATTTCTCTCATCCAGTCCTTCTGGAATGGTATCACTCACACTGACCCTTGGATCAAGCTTGGCCTCCTTCACCAGAAAATCAGTAAAGAGCTTAAGAAGTGGAGCTGGAGAGAATTTGGTAATGTCCATACTGCTGTTGCTGAAGCTGAGAAGGATGTCCTAGCTTTGGAAAATTTGGTTCAGTTGGGGGATGCCAATGATCAGCTTCTGTTAGCTGCCCAGGCCAAGCTTTCCAATTCTATAGACATCCAGGACCAATATCTCAGACAAAAGGCATCTCTCAACATCTTCACTGAAGGAGACAGAAACACCAGAATCTACCATGCCTACATCAAATATAGAAGAAATTGCAACACTATTCATAGTATTAAAGTTGAGAATGGAATTTGACAAATTACTTCCACAAGCTTCTTTCCACTCCTGCCAAGGCAAGAGATCATCTCATCCCAGCCTGTTTTCAGGATAACTATCCTTACACCAGCTCACTGTCTCTTACCCACCCCCCTAGTGTTCAGGAGACTTGGCAGGCCCTGAGCTCTATTGACGATTCTAAATCGATTTGGACCGGATGGGTTCACAGTCGACTTCTACAAGAAGGCTTGGCCAATTATCAGCCTTGACATCAATGCTGCCATTAACTGTTTTTTCTTGGGCAAAGACCTTCCTCACTATTTCAGCTCATCTAACATTGTTCTCATTCCTAAAAACACTTTGCAATCCAATTGAGACCATTTTAGACCCATCAGCCTCACATCAGTTTTAAGCAAGGTCATCAACAAGATCATAGTGGCTAGACTCCAACCTCATCTAAGCAAAATCACATGTATGAACCAATCTGCTTTTGTGAAGAAGAGGACCATTTCAGATAACATTTTATTAGCTCAAGAGTTTCTCCTTGACTTAAACAAGAAGTGTAGGGGGGAAACCTGATATATAAATTGGACATAAGAAAAGATTATGACACCATTAGTTGGAATTTCATCATTGAAGTATTTTTTGCCAGAGGTTTATCTGGTTGTTTCTGCTCCATGATACATAGATGGCTAAGGAACAACTCCCATTCCATACTCATCAATGGTACAAGTTGGAGACCTTTCACTGCATCTAGGGGACTTAAACAAGGGGACCCCCTATCTCCAACTCTTTTTATCCTAGCAATTGACTATTTCTCCCATATGTTGAACAACCTTCAAAACTCTCACAAGTATACAAGATACCACCACAGTTCCAACATTCTCATCTCCCACCTTATCTATGCTGATGATGTGATGAACTTCTCCAATGCCTCCAAGAGTGCTGTCAAACGGATTTCCCAATGTATCCAGCTGTTTCAGCAGTAGTCTGGACTGAGTTTTAACTCCTCCAAATGTCAGATCCTTTTTCCCCATAAGATCTCACAGAAAGTGAAACAATGGACTCTTTCCTACACTGGTTTTTCCAGCACTCAGCTACCCATGAAACATCTAGGAGTGCAGCTCAATATAGGCAGAGTCAAGCAGAACCATTTTGATGAGATCCAGCAAAAGATCAGCACCTATCTATCAAATTGGACTCACATCTACCTATCAAATGGAGGAAGGTTGACCTTGCTTAAAAGTATTCTTACCACCCTTCCCTCCTATGTGATGCAAATGACCACCATGAAGAAGAGTACTCAGATTCAATTTGAAAGAGCTTTCAACCATTTCCTTTGGGCTGGCAATAGAAATCAAACACATTGGGCTTCTTGGCAAAAACTAGCAAAACCTACCTGGACAGGTGGCTTGGGTCTCAGAGGGATCCATCAAATTCTCCAAGTAAATCTTTGTAAGCTGTGGATCAAGTTCAGAACTCAGGACTCTCTATGGGCTCAATATCTACTTGGGAAGTATTGTAAACATACCCACCCCTCTCAGGTCCCTCCTAGGATTGGTGACTCTAAACTATGGAAAGCTTTGATTAAGAACATAAACCTGGCTGAACAACAGAATCATTGGAATCTTGGTAATGGTAATCTTAATTTCTGGTTAGATCATTGGTGCCCTAAAGATTGGCTATAACCGAACACTACACCTATCAACCTAAACCTCAAAGTTGTTGATTGCTGGAATGGGGACAACTGGTCCTTGCCTTTTCTTCACAATATTTTGGAAGCCCCCTCTGTCCAGAAAGTTGCTTTAGTTCATTTCAACAGATCCAAATCTGATTCACCTGTTTGGAAAGCCCTTCAAAACCACAGTTTTTCCAAGGCCATGTATACCCAACTTTATCATTGGGAGGCTGTCCCCGGGGTGATCTTGTTTGGAATAAGTATCTCTCCCCCTCTATGAACCTTTTCAGCTGGAGACTATTCAAGCAGCTCCTTCCTACTGATAACATCCTAAAGTTAAAGGGACTTAGAGGCCCTTCTTGCTGTAGCTTATGTCATATGGAGGAAGATTCTATCACTCACCTGTTCTTTGAATGTAGCTTCTCTCAAAAAGTCTGGAAGCATCTGATTCCACATCTGAAACTGAACACCCTCCATTTGTAATGGAATCATCTTCTAACCTGTTGAACTGATTGGTATCATCAGGGAGCAGGTGTTTTCCCCCTTATCGCAGCTTGGTTCATATGGATGGCAAGAAACAAGGCAATTTTTGAGAGACTATCTACTGATGCCAATTCTGTAGCTAGAAACTGCATATCTTACCTTCACAAACTCATCAGCCTTAAAAATTTCCTAATATCTGCAAATCCTGTTAGTGCCAGACCAATCAGCCCCCTAAAATCATTAAAGTTACCTGGCTTCCTCCAAACAGCAATTCTGTTAAAGTAAACACTGATGGAAGCTACACTAGTGCTGTTTCTGGTATTGGTGGTCTCTTCAAGAACCATCAGGGTGTCTGCCTTTTGTTCTTCCAAGCCCCTATAATTGCTTTAGATGCTCTTGAATCTGAATTAATTGTTGTCTACTAGGCACTGAGGTAGGCTCTGATGTTCAATAGGAGGAACCTAATCATTGAGGGGGACTCTCAAGGGATGATCAACTTGATTGACTCTGGTATTTCTACTTCTTGGCACCACTCTCAATGGATCCAAAAGATTCATTTCCTCACATGTCAACTTCGGGCCAACTTCCATTTCATCTTCGAGAGGGGAACAAGCCTGTCGATTGGCTAGCAAGAGCCGGTGCTCTCTCCTCTAGAGTGACCCTCTCTACTTCTCCTCCTTCTCGCCTAAAACTTTTGATGGCCGTGGACCTCTTATCCGCCCCCACATCGGAGCCGATTTCGGCCACTCTTGATCGCTGCTATCGTTTAGGATTGTTTTGCTTTTTTTGCCTTGGTATACATATATATATATATATATACTTGTCTTATATATATATATATATATATATATATATATATATATATATATATATATATACACACACAGTCTTGTTTTTTTGTTGTTTTCCCTCGGATGTTGGTATGGCCTCCTTAGTTTTTGCTTGTTAGTAGGAGGCTTACCTTCTCTAACTTTTGTACCCCTCTTTTAATCTCAATATGAAGGAAGGTTTCTAATATATATATATATATATATATATATAATGATTTTGTAAAGTCCAAACTTCAACGCAAGTATACATATCGTATCAAGTAATACAGGGCTCTAATGGAGTCCTGGTAATCAATCCCATAGGAAAGGCACGATTCTTACAATAGATAATGTAATACTGAAATCCAATACTCAAATCGTAATTAAAGTTTAATGTTTACTTCTACTAAGAAGATGCAGAAAACAATAACAATTAAGCAAACTACAATTAATTCTAAAATCTTTAAAACAGAATTAACTAACAGACACACACTAAGCTTGTATTTGAAAGGTTTTGATATATATGAAAAGTATCTTTCCTCTTGCAACTAGAATACGATGTGTGAATGATATGGAATGATTTTTTATTGTATTGTGCCAAATAGGAGCATAAATATTTCTTTACCCTCAAAAGAGTACCCCCTCTTCCAAGCATGAAAAGAACATATCCTAAGTTTAGTCACTAAATCTCAGGCTAGACTGGGAGGATACCTGCTGTCACTATGAAGCTCCCACTCACCCTTCACTTGAACGCTAACCTTTGAGTTTAGTTACTAATCTTAGGATCAAATTAGGGATCTCAGCCTGTCACCCTGAAACCTTCAATTTGTAGTCCATCAAAACACATTTCCCTATTTATTTACGCTCAATTCTTATAAATTATGCAATTTATCCATAGACATTTATTAGATTATTCATTATTGTTTTAGGACACTCAATCCTTTCGGAGTAAATCTAAAGCAACAGATTTTAACAATATAATTGACCAGATCGAAAAGTAAATTAAGTTTGAAATGAAATACCATCACAATTTCTTCAATACTTTAAAAGCACTTCAAATCCCAATCATCACATCATCACATCTCTATGAAAGAAGAAAGACAAAGGAGAATACTTAGATTTCATAGAGAAGATACAATAAAAGAAAAGATGGATTTTATATATAAATGAAAAGTCATACAAACCACAAAAGCAAATACAACTTATCTCTTTCTCTTCCCCAATTCAAATTTCTTGAAGTTCCTTTGAATCCCTTTTTCTCTTCTCTGCAACACTCAATTCCCTCTTTAGAATGGAAAGGATGAAGCAATCTCTCACTTTACTCCTTCTCCTTCACTCCTTAGAGAAGAATCCCTCTCAAATCCTCACTTCTACACTCTTCTCTTCCAAGCCCTAACACTCAATAATCACTCCCTCTCTAGAACTCTCTACCACTACCCTATAACTACACACATTTCATCCAAAAATAGTTACATATATGTTAGAAATGAAATCCTAAGAGTTCCCTTAAGTATCCCTTCAAAAATTTGCCAAAACTCTTCATATTTGAAATACATCGACATTGGGCACTGGTGGTACTCGATAGGGCGCCGGTGGCGCTCTATTACCCGAATATTTTCTGGAGTTCTCAAGAAAATGGCATCGGCGGCGCCAGAAGCTAGTTATCTCCATTTTGCTCCTTTTCGCTCTGAATTCGTTCCTTTTCGCTATTTTTCATTCCAATCACCTAAAATCATCATACCTGCAATAAATCATGAAAGATAACTTTCTTTAAAGTGCAATATCACCAAAATGGGTAAAATTATATAGCAAAAATAGTACATATTTTTGGTACATCAATAGGGAGACTCCTGTCAACAACTAGGATTGCATTGTCCATGAAATCTTCATAAATCAAGAAAACTGAGGTTCAAGCTACATTCGGTGGTCTTTGTTCATTAAGGTTTTATTTAAGTTTTAATCACTTTTCAGATTTTAAGAGGTTGAAAAATTTTAGGTTGATTTCGATTTGTTAACCAATTTTATTTTGTCATTTATTTTGATTTTATTTATGGTTCCATTATTTAGGAACATTAAGTTTGTGTTTGAATTAGGTAAAATCTAACACAAGCTAGACTTTAGGATTTTAGATTCAATGTTTTTTGAATCTAAAGATATTTGGCTTAAGTCTAATATAAATTAGACTTAAAATTGGGTAAAATATAACATAAGTCAGACTTTAGGATTTTAGATTAAATGTCTTTTGAATCTAAAGATGTTTGGGTTAAGCCTAATATAAATTAGACTTAAATTTTGGTAAAATCTAGCATATGTTAGAATTTAGGATTTTAGATTCAATGTCTTTTGAATCTAAAGATGTTTGGGTTAAGCCTAATATAAATTAGACTTAAAATTAGGTAAAACCTAACATAAGTTACACTTTAGAATTTTAGATTCAATGTCTTTTGAACCTAAAGAGGTTAGGGTGGACTTAAAATTGTGTAAAATCTAACATAAGTTAGACTTTAGGATTTTTGATTCAATGTCTCTTAAACTAAAAACTTTTGGGTTAAGCCTAATATAAATTAGACTTAAAATTACATAAAATCTAACATAAGTTAGACTTTTGGATTTTAGATTCAATGGCTTTTGAACCTAAAGATGTTTGGCTTAAGCCTAATATAAATTAGACTTAAAATCGGGTAAAATCTAACATAAGTTAAGTCATTTTGAACCTAAAAATATTTGGATTAAGCCTAATATAAATTCGACTTAAAATTAGGTAAAATCTAACATAAGTTACACTCTAGGATTTTACGTTCATTGTCTTTTGAATCTAAAACAATTTGGGGTTAAGCCTAATATAAATTAGACTTAAAGTTGGGTAATATATAACATATGTTAGACATTAGGATTTCATATTCAATGTCTTTATAATTTAAATATATTTAGGATAAGAGGTTTGGTTTTAAGTCTACTGTGGTTTAGACTTAAAATTTCACATCCAATGTAAATTAGTCCTGAGTGAATTTTATTAAGTTCACTTTAGATTAAGCTTAAAGTTTAAATCTAATGTTGATTAGATTTTATTAAACTTAACCAAAATTTAAAATTGGGTTAAGTTTAACATAAATTAGAATTAAGGTTTTAGATTCATTATTGTTTGAATCTAAAGGGTTTATGTCTAGATCAGACTTAATATTTGAGTTGTGTCCAGGGTTCAGACTAACTTAATTTTAATTTAAATTGATCGTAAAGTTTGGTGGAGTTAGGTTCAATTTTGGGTTGAACTTAATGTTTGGTTGAGTTAATTTCAATTTGGGTTGAAGATAATATTTGAGTTAAATTGGGATTAAGTTAGATTGAACCTAAGTTTGGATTTAGTTTAGGTTCAATATGGGTTGAACCTAGTGTTTGAGTTAACTTGGGAATGAACCTAAGTTATGGTTTTGTCTTTGGTTCTATGTAAGTTAAACTTAAGGATTTAGGTTAACTTGAGTTGAACCTAAGGTTAGGTCTGATTTAGGTTCAATGTAGGTTGAAGCTAAAGGTTTATTGATTTAGGTTCAATGTAGGTTGATCCTAAAGTTTTAGGTTAACTTGGGTTCAATTTGGGTTCAACCTAAGTTTAAGTTTGATTTAAGCTCAATGTAGGTTGAACCTAAATGTTTATGTTAACTTGGCTTCAACTTAAGTTGAACCTAGGTTTAGGGTTTGATTTAGGTTCAATGTAGGTTGAACCTAAGGGTTTGTTTATTTAGGTTCAATGTAAGTTGAACCTAAGGGTTTATTGACTTAGGTTCAATGTAGGTTGAACCTAAGAATTTATAACTACTTAAGCGTAAAATATGTAAAGCTTTAAGGGTTAATTAAGTCTTATTACGGTTAGACTTAATTAGGGTTTATAATTACTTAAGCTTAATTTACGTAAAGCTTAAGGATTAATTAGGGCTTCTTAGGATTAGACCTAATTAGGGTTACAAGGTTACTTAGGCCTAATATAAGTAAGGCTTAAGAGTTGATTAAGTCTAACTAGGTTTAGAATTAATTAGGGTTTAGGGTTACTTAAGACTAATGTAAGTAAGGCTTAAGGGTTAGATAATTCTAATTAGAGTTAGAATTAATTTGTGATTAAGAAATAATTAAATCTAGTTTAGGTAAGGTTTAATTAAATTAATTGGATTAATTAGACCTAACTATAGCTAGTTCTAATTAGGGTTTAAGATAAATTAAAATTTATTTAGGTAAGAATAAATTGGATTAATTAGACCTAATTAGGGTTAAGTCTAATTATGGTTTAAGATTAAATAAACTTAATTTAGGTAAGATTTAATTGGATTAATTAGACCAAACAAGGGTTAGTTCTAATTAGAGTTTAAGTTAATTAAAGCTAATTTAAATAAGTGTTAATATGATTAATTAGATCTAATTATGGTTTGGTCTAATTAGGGTTTAAGGTTAATTAAACTTTGGTAAGGATTAATTGGATTAATTAGACCTAATTAAGGTTAGCTCTAATTATGGGTTTCTTTTGACTTAAACCTAATGTAATTAAGGTTTAAGGTAATTAACTATATCTGATGAGGGATTACACCTAAATAGGGTTTACTTTAACTTAAACCTAATGTATTTAAAGTTTACGGTGATTCATTAGGTCTGATGAGGGGTTAGATCTAATTAGGGTTTATTTTGACTTAAACCAAATGTTGTTAAGGTTTAAGGTGATTAATTAGGTCTAATAAAGGGTTAGACCTAGTTAGGGTTTACTTTGACTTAAACCTTATGTTATTAAGTTTTAAGGAGATTAATTAGGTCAAATGAAGGTTAGACCTAATTAGGGTTTAATTTGATGTAAACTTCATGTTATTAATGTTTAAGATGATTAATTAGGTCTAATGAGGGATTAGACCTAATTAGGGTTTATTTTTACTTAAACCTACTGTTATTAAGGTTTAAGTAGTTTAATTAGGTCTATCAAGGGATTAGATTTATAATGTTAAACCTAATGTTATTAAGGATCAGCAGGGTTTAATTAGATATAATTGTGTTTTACGCCCCAATTAGGAATTTGGTGAAGTGTGAGTTTACTTGGATTAGAATTAACAATTTGTGTTTGGTTTGAATCCATTTGATGACTTGATTCACGTTAAAACTTAAGTCTGTGTCAGTTAGAATTAAGGGATTTTGACTTTGGGACACAAGGGTTAGATCCAATGGTCTTGGGGAGATGACTAAACCGTATGTCAGTTATGGTTTTGGTTCAACCTAGATCTAGTTTATGAATTAGACCTAAGGTTCAGAATTTGGTTAATGCTAAATGTCATTCATAGCTATGGTTCAAGCCTAAAGAAATTCTAGGGTTTAAAATTTAATATTAAAATTTATAATTTTGACCCTAAGTGATGAAGATTTCATCTTAAATTTTCAAATGGCTAAAAATTGGCATTTTAGAGTCTAAAAGTGTCACTCTAAATTTTCTAACCATTTCCAAATTTAATTTTTAATTCCGTGATTTTTTATAATTATTTTTAAAAGAAGTTACAAAATTTGATAGAAATTAGGAAATTAAATCCTAAAGAATTTTCCTAGCCTTAGAAAAATCAAGAGATGTCCCTAAGGACTTAAAGGTTGATCCCTAAAATTTTCAAATTTTTAGAATTTATAATAAATTATAATAATTAAATTACTCTATAAAGTAATTAATTATTTAAAAATTAAGTATAACTTATTAATTTGAAATTTCACTTTCAAATTATCCTACTCATTGTCCTGAGTTCATGGATATTCTTGTCATATTTTTGTAATTTTTCTATCTCAAGATATGAATTTTTGAAGTTAAGTAGGATTTTCTGAATTAATTTAAACCCTAATTAAAGAAAATTCCACTCTTCACTGACTGGGTCATCGGATCTGTTGAACGATGCCCGACGTCTTTTGATTGGTTGGTATCATCCACGCAGCGCTGACGTGAAACCATTTTGTTTGAACAAATTCAGGGTTCGGCGAGATCACGACCATCCATTTCTAATACATAAAAATGGATGGCATCCCATCGTCTCCCCCAAATTGGTGTCCCGTGGATCGTTCATGTTCTAGGCAAAATATCTTGCTTAAATTGCCATGGATTTGAGTGAGGTTTGTTCCTAGAGATTCATCTCAAAGAGGCGAAAACATCAATATGGTGATGTGGGTGTTTTGAATTAATCTTCTTCACAATTTCTCAGACTCGAGCAAGAATTAGGTTAAAATGGCCATACCTAGTCTTGATGAAGTGAAGCTTCAATCAACCTTGACAGACACGATCGTTGGATCCTTGTGAAGCTTCCCTTGATGTCAATTTGAATTGAAATTGGGTTTGAGTATGAATTCACTAAAGTAGGTTCACGGCTTGAGATTGAAGTGGGTTAGAGCACACAGAAAGATCCAATTTTGATTGGAAATTTCTTCGTACACCTCAGGGATGGTGATCAATTTGAAGTTTTGAAGAGTTTTGTGTCAACCCGAAAATATGTCATGTTTTTAGGGTGAGAAATTTGGAGAGATGGGTGGGTATCAGTAGCTCAATCTATGTAGGATCAACTCCTTAGGTTATGGACAACACATTTTATCTTGAGTGTGTTTGTGCTTGGGCAGTGTAGGTGGTTCTCTCTTCTTATGGAGATCTCACGAGTTATCCTATTTATAGGCTTGGGGAAGCCATGGCTGAGCATGGGTGCTTGGGGAAGGTGGTAACAGGCTCATAATGTCTTAAGGATGAGATTTCAGCTAGGAGATAAGCTTAATTTACCATCCCAAGGCTAATCCATGTTAGACTCAACTATGGTGAAAGCTTGGTTTTTGGTTTGGCTTCTCTCCATTGGATCATTCATGAGGTGGATAAGGTTGGTTAAAGCTTCCTGAATTAACCTCCCACATGTAAATTCACTAGATCATTCCATAGGCTCAAGAGAGAATGACACATAAGCTCAATACTCCCCCATTCTCGTGGCTACTCATGATGGGTTTAATCATGGAAGAAAGTGACTTGGATAAGCTCTTCTCTCCATTGGCTAAGGGTTGAGATGCTCTCCACCTATGCATCCAAGTCACACCTCAATTTGAAAGGAGATGACAAATGTACCTCACCTTCATGATGGTGTCACGATGAATCTTAACCTTGTTTAAAGGTGATGGTTCATGGGTTGGTTAATGTGTTAACCATGCTATGGAGAGTCTTATGTGTCGTGAGCAACCCATTAGTAACACCCCATAAGTTAAATTTGATTTTGAAAATCAACTATTGGTTGTTCATGTCATGAGTTTAAATTCAATTTAGGGCTATTTAATTATAATTTCATTTTGAATTAATTTTGTAATTAATTAAAATTTTATGAAATTATAATATTAACCCATAATTGATGAAAATGATTTAGTTTTGACCATTTAATTTATTTTCCTTAATTTAGTTCAAGGTTGACTTTTTGAATAGGTTTGACTAAGATAACCAAAGATGACCATAGTTGACCAATTTAGGTCCAGGGATGACCAGGTAGCTTACTTGACTTGCCATGGTTGAGTTAGTCCTAGGGCCATTGGGTTTGATCAAATGGTTTGGTTTGAACATGTTGACCTAAGTTAACCAATTTTGGTGTTTAGGTTGACCTGGTGGTCAATAAGGTGGTCATTGGGTCAAACAATGATCATTTTGATAAAGTTTGACCAATTAAGTCATTGGGTTGACCTTTGGGTCAATATGGTGGTCATTGGGTGAATAATTGACCATTTTTACAAAGTTTGACCAATTAGGTCATTGCGTTGACCAAATGGTTAATATGGTGGTAATTGGGTCATGAATTGACCATTTTTACCAATTTTGACCAATTAGGTCATTAGGTTGACCTTTAGGTCAATATGGTGGTCATTGAGTCAAGAACTGACTAGTCTGACCAAGTTTGACCAATTTGGTCATTAGGTAGACTTTTGAGTCAGTGTGGTGGTCATTGGGTCTAGAACTGATCATTTTGACCAAGTTTGACCAATTATATCATTGAGTTGACCTTTGGGTCAATGTAGTGGTCATTAGGTTAAAAACTGACCAAAATTAGACCACTTAGGTCAAGAGTTGACCTCATGGTCAATGGGGTGGTCAATGGGTCTATTTTGACCAAAGTTTGGCCAGTTAGGTCAAGGGTTGACCTGGTTGTCAATGGGGCGATCAATGGGTCCAAAATTGACCATTTTGACCAAGTTTAATTAATTTGGTCTTTAGATTGACCAAATGGTCTATGTGAGCCCAAATTAGGGTTTATTGTCATTTGTTTGGTTCATTTGGGATGTCTTCATTATTTAGGCTCAAAATGATGTAATTTAGTTTTACCCTAAATTTAGGGTTTAGGGGGGTCTTGGATATGATCAAGAAGTTAATTTTGGTAGACTTCCTCACAATATGAATTATAGATGTCATTCATGATGTACCTTCACAAAAGTGAGGTAAACAACACATAAAGTGGCCTTAGTGATGGAATGCTTTCATCATGAGCATAGCCAAAATGAAAACGTATGAGTAGTAGAATGAGGCACACTCAGACTTTCTGGGAGATGTGTATCCCAACTAAACATGGATCGACCAAGACTAGCAAAATGGTGTTCAATAAGACATGTTATTAAGAAGAGATTTTTGGGTGTGTTCCCCCTATCAGAGTACAAAACATCCATTATAGCCTTGCTTAATAAGTGAAAAGAGGTAGGAAATATCACTCTTCAAAGCAAAGGCAAGTAAAGCCCTCACTGTCAAATGTAGAATGTCATTCTACATGTACCGTTGGTTATTAAGAGATGTGGTGGAAAGAATTTGCCTAACCTACTGGGTATTCACCGAAGTAGGGCGATAAACTTCTGTCCTCAAATAAGGTGAGAATCAATGGGGGTGCACCCTGGATCTCCCTTTATCATGATAGGACAAATTCATCTAGAGTGATGAAAATGAAGCCACAATGTTTTCTTTATGACTTGTGAAAAGAGTGGGTAGTGCGGACGAAGCCACTATAACAAGATCATTAATGATACCAGTATAACATCTGGTGCAGTGGCACTAAGTATCACACCATGGTTCCCATGCAACACCTCGCTGGGTCTCATGAATTGCACAACGGATAGAAAACATCCAGATCTCATAGTGGACTGAGAGGTATATCTCGATCTCCTACTATGAGAATCATGGGGTTTAGAGGACTACTTACACAACATGCTCAGATGTTTTAGAGATCCAAGCAAGGAACTCATCTCTAAAGATAGGACCCTATTCTCTTTCAGAGGAAAACTGCTCCAATAATCCTCTTAGCTAGATGATCAGTAGTGAAGTCATCAATATGGGCAGGTTTAGAGTAATATGCGTCCTAAGGACAAAAAGCCCACTCAGCTATTCTGGCGGGGTATATTCCACATAACTGGATGGTTCAATAAGGTGATTCTCAGTCAAGGGATAACAATATTTTCCATCAATTAGAACCAAAAAGTAATTATGTAGCTCAGTCAGCTACTATAATCGCAGTAATCTGTTCTTACGCTTATAGATGCCCTTACCCAATGTTGGGAAGGTGAGGCCTCAAAGAAACCCAAAATAATGCGGGCAAGGGCAGAGTGGAAACATTTCCTCCTAAAGAGGAAGCCACTCTTATGATCTTCTTGGTCAGAGAACTCACGGTAGCAGCAGCAACACCGACATGAGGTGAAAATGACGTGTCTCATAAGGAGGGAAAAACCTCCAAGAAATCTTGGTTGGAATATAGTCCGTACAACCAAACAAAGGAGAGAAAGGATTCTCGGTCAACGAGATGTCAGCTTCATCCTGAGCCTGAACTGAAATGCGTTGTAGCGAGGACATGGTCCGCACCACCAGAGGACAAAAAAGGTAGTTCCCAGCCGATGGGATTTAACATCCCCCCTGGCCAGAATCGAAATGAGTCATAACAGGTACATGGTCAACATTTCTAGAGGATGTTAATGAAAAAGGTAACTCTAGAGCTCTTAAATAGTGCAACTTCTACGAGGACGACTGATCCACTTTAAAAATACCTATTTTTATGCCTTATTTATGATTCAATTCTTAAGGATATTATGTTTTAATGAAAGATATTTTTATGTTTTTTGATATAGGTGATAAAAAAAGAGTTCAAGAAGGAAAAAGGAGCAAAAAGGAGCAAAAATAGAACTAAAATGCAAAGTTGCCGAAATTTTAGCTCTGACGCCTAGGCGCCAGAATCCGGCGCCTAATCGCCAGTTCGATACTGAAGCAGTGAAGAATTTTTGACAACTTTGGGTAGTTATTTTGACGGTGTTAAGCGGTTATAATACCTTCTAGAAGACTGGAAGTTACTCCTAATACATAGGACATGTGATAAAATGCATCTGGACACAGGAAAACAGTTTTAATCGCGAAGAGGTGTGATCTAAAGTGAACGGGTGCGTAGACTTGGTCACGGAGTTCGGCGCTTAGGCGCCAGATTCCTGCGCCTAGGTGCCACAGTTACTTTCTAGAAGATTTATTGAATTTGGACGAATTTTGAAGAGGTGCCTTAAGCAACCCATGGCCATTTTCAAAGCTCTATAAATAAAAGACCTTTCTACAGAAAAACGTACCCCCTAGATCTCTAGCATCCGGAGATAGATTTAGAGATCCACCATATTTTCTTCTTAAGTATTTAGTGAGTTTATATTAGTTATTTTGAGTGTTACTACTCAATTCTTTGAGTGGTAAGTGAGAGTTTGCAAGTATTGTTGATGTTGAAGTCTTGTACCTTGCATTGGAGTCAGTAGGAGTCAAAGGATCACTTGAAGGAACATTCCAGATAAGTATTTCTAACTTAGTTCAAAGTTTTATAAATATGTTTTATTGTGTGAATTTAATGTGTTCTGATTACTTTTCTTTCTCCTTTCAACTATGAAGAGATAATAAGATAATTTAATTTTTTTAAAGAACTTAACTTAAAATTTTTAATTATTGCGATGATATTAATACCTGATTTTAATTTACTTTTTAAACTGGCCATTTAAATTGTTAAAACCTGTTGAAGAATTCTGAGACCTATCCGGAGATGAGTTCTTAACTAGTAGATATCACATGAATCCTTGGGTAATCGAAGGCCTTGAGCGGGTTATTTAAGGTGAAGTGCAAATAAATAGGGAGATATTGATTATTGGGCCTAGAATTAATTAGTTTTTAGAGTGACAGACTAAATTCTAATAATTTGGTTTATAGAAAGGGAACGGGTCACTAGTAGAGCCGACCAAAGCCATCCTTGGACATCTAGAAGTGTGAGCCTAGATTAACCCATTCTACTAATAATACATTATGAACCGATCTATAGATTAACCATTGTTCTTTATACTGTCGAGCGAAGGTAAAGAATAGGAATGCTTCTATTTGGCGCAATACCATAATTTCAAGTTCTCAACAAATGATAATTATTCTGAAAAATCTTAGATTAGTTGAAAAAGGAGAAA